>QGOD01002485.1:11135-52891 GCA_003313065.1 Sarcodon sp. MG97 | reverse complement strand
GAGTTTCACAGGTTTTCGTGTATTAGCCTTTGTCCGTACTATCAGTCAAAGTTCCCGTTTTAATTTGTTTACTAGTATTGTCGTCGCGATCAGTTTTAGCAATTGATGAAGGGCATTTACGTTTGCAACTTACTGACTTTGCTAGAAAGTGCTGCAAAATACGAGTTCTTATTGAGCACCGGATGCGTAGCCAGATCTTGGTATTGTTAACATACTATGTCTAAAAATATGGCTGAGGATAGAGGTATTATTATTTTACACGCCCTCGAAAGACAGAGATACAAGAGCTTTGAATTACAGATATCAGGCCATAAATTCAAACACGGGATCAACAACCATGTTATTCACATCGTCAAGTGAGACATCTATGTGCATGCCGGGCTTGTCTCTGAACCTATTGAACAAATTCCAAAGTACATTCCCGTCACCCCGTTCGCGACAGTAAAATAATACGCCTGACCCTGGAGAAGGTAATACCAGACAGAAAGCAAAGAATCCAACCCATGAACACCAATAAAATACTGTGTTCATTGTCGCGCTTATACGGGCCGCCCGACCGCCGCGTCTTCCAACACGAACAGTGGTAAAGTTGTCGACACAATCCGTCATCAACTGAGACTTTGAAATGTTGCGCGCAGGTCACCCGGGTGCGTGTCGCTGGAGATGTCCAATGCACAGTAGAGATGGTTGTTGCCTAGTTTAAGTATTCCGTACCCATGGCTAAAACACGACGGACGACAGTTCTCCTGAAGAGTGTCTGATCGATTAGAGATTAGTAATAGAGCGCACCTTGGACGGGTAAATTTAGTGACCCCGAGGATGAACTTATCTGGACCACTGCCTTGGAATAGTCATAGGCTTATGACAGGTTTTTTGTTTGAAACGAGGGTCGATGTCGCCGTGTACCTCGCTCAGTCGCCCGCCACCACACCTTGGAGCTGGTAGGTGAGTGGGGTTAAGTGGAGGCGGTGGTGAAATGACAGCTCTGGAATCAGCACAACTTTGTACAAGATCAAAAAAGCAAGAATCAATCAAAGCAAGGATACCACACCCTCGGACTGTCTGTACCACAATTTTCTCGATTGCAGCTGCCCACTGACGGTCAAGATCGCACGAGATGCGTGAATGTCGGAATATCACTTCTGTTGATGAATAGAGCTGCCGGCTCCGAGTTGAATGCATGGCGGTGCCCAACGTTTTTACTTGCCAAGTACGGCTGGCCCGGGATACAATGATGTTCCTATGATGTTATGATAATCAACTATCAGGTCGCACTTCCCCTTTATCCACCGCGATTGAGCTGTATCTGTATCAACGTCCTAACATGTTTTGTGTCTTGGAACTGTCACACAGCCTTTGAATTTTGTTGTTCTTATTCAGCTTTTTTTTCGTTTTTGGATTGTGCGTATGTGCATAGTTTTATCGTGTGCAAATTTAGCTGATACATTCCCGCTGTTACAAAACCGAACGAATCCATCTTAGGCTCCAACCAGAGCTTTCACAAATAGCCTAGGGTGTTTTATGCTGCTACGAAATACTAAGGAAATCGTCAAGAGAGGTCAACTTGGGTAGATTGCCTTCTCGTCTTCTACGTCAAGTTCCCTATAGCCGTTCTTTAAATCACACTCGTTCCTGTCGCCAAAGAGTTGGGCGGTACGTTCCAGATTCCAACTGTTGTTGCGTTTGAATGTCAATTGATCGGTTCAGCAATCATCAAAACGACCAAACGCTCAACTTCGAGCGACTCTCTTGTGCCACTTGGTCCCCGCAGACTCATCAGAAAATTGTCTCACTTTGTACGCTAGACCTGCTTGCAAGTCGCCGAGCGATACACTCCAGCTTGCGCGCTCTGCAAGCGCTAACAGATTTATTGATGAGCCACAACATTGTTCATTGCTGATATCGCGATAGTCTAATAACTCTCAAACGCATATTATATTTTCCGCGTTAGGGTCAAAAGTTCCCATCGAATATATAGAGATACACTGTGACAGTTGGAGAGGTGAGTAGTCAAGTCTCTATGTTGTTAATTTCACAAAATGGTCGTTCGATAGGGTTTTGATACGACGCTGATTCTAGCATTGGCCCTCTTGCAATAGGCCGCATTGAAAGTAAGCAGGAGCACCACTTCTAACAGCGTCAGCAGCAATTTGATACTGGACACAAGGCGACGTCCTTGGGCTCGTTATTTCAGCAGTCGGGAGTTGTTCAGGTGGGGGACGCGTTGTAAGGATGTGTTGTGGATCAAGGCCATATTGTAGGCTGTCAGCAACGCCGTCGGTTTTTCACGAGCTGGCTTACGGGCATCTAACCGTCCCGTGGTAATGTTCCTGTTCCCAGGACAACATGCGTCGACAAGGTTAGACGCCCTTCACGCTCTCTCCCAGGTATATATTGAGGAGTAAACATACAGCGCATAGCCTAGAGTGAGGAAATGCTCTTAGAACGAAGGGCCATATGAGTGTGTTCAGGACTGTCTCGCCCTCGGAAACACATATTGCCGGTCTAGGATCTGAACTGTGGATCATTATGTCAAGCTGTGGCGACATGGATACAATACGTACTACATCTGGCAGTATCAAAATACCCAGATCAATAAGCCGTTGGACAGCTTACAAAACACTGCGAGAGATACTCCTTCTGGCACGCTTGAGCTCTTGGGGAATGCCCCCTCCGCCCATCCGGTCCCGAAGTCTTGCGAGGCGTTCAATCAAGTCAACATCGCCTCCCTAGTCGACACCAACGAAGGAACTTGAAACTGTCATCGAAAGATGACCTACCGGGCGGGATTACACGTTGCCACTCCCTGATATGTGGAGGGACCTCCTTTTGCAAGCTCTCGCAAGTGTCAATAGGTATCTTGATGTCCGTTGTAGACAAATCCATAACTCCTGGTCCTTGAAATTCAAGTTTCTTGCATAATGATATACCAGGTCGCAGTTCGCCACTCAGTCGCCGGAAAACCAGGCGGGCTGGGAACTGTAGGAACTGCTGAAGAGGGCCTATGTCTGTGTGACCCTCCCGACGGTAACTTGATATGCATTGAACGCCATACTCCGAGTCATCCCACAGACGTAGTATTCACTTGCATGAAATGGAAGTTGGGACTCCTGATGTGCCCGTCATGGTGGTAAACAATATAACCGATTCTAGGCCATACGGACTTCAAGCTTGGTAACGCCTATCGTACAGAGGAACTATGGACCTTATAAAATATACCAGTCTATGTGGAGCGATATAGAGGCTATGCATTTATGAATCGGTCCTCCGCCACCGCAGTTTGATCTCATCCGCTCTTCTATGTCGATATTTTTCTTTCGACAAATGCAAAGGTCACAATAATACAATCCGGGACACCCAGGCTTCGCCAGAGTAACCTGGAGTAAAATTTTCCACCCATTGAAATCAAAAAAGGGTGCGGTCTTGGAGTCGTCTTCTAAAAATTGTCATTCTGGTGCAAAAACAATTTTGATAGCTCTTGTGGTGATGGAGAGACGTACTTTTAGGGGATAAGACACAGATTCCAGTTCCTGTGTCATTTTTAAACCTTCGACAGTGAAAGTGTAATCAATACAGGGGAAGACACATATTGAGAAAACAGCAATTAACACAGAAATGAATGGCCTAAGAAAGCAGCTGGCATAGGGTCCATATTCGACCTTTGAAGACTACCAGATGAGGCCTAAAGTGATGCCAATAAAAATCTCGTCATCGCATCATTGTCCGAGTCAATGATAGTAGCAATGTCCTTGGACTCACCGCCTGAATTGACCGAGTCGAGAACGCATCCGACATTGATTCATCGTCTCTGGGTGGTTCTCAGCGTCTACGCATCCCTGAGAATCCGAGTGGTCTTCAGCTTGCCGGTGTTTCTATGCGGAATATGGGAATTCATTGACATTGTAAGACCGTTCGGAACGGGAGATTTCGAGTGGAATGTGTTGATTGTTCTGACAGCGGGAGGCGAAGTCCCCTGCTGTTTATCATGAAGGGCATAATTGACGCTCAACCTAGCACGCAATCCTATTGTGTCTGGCAAAATAAGTGAAGCGTCCACAGGCACATTATGACCCTTTTGATACGTACAGCCATACGGTGCAAGCCTGGGCGCACTGGAGTAAGTAAAATACAAGAATGATCTGCATGCAGCCCATCAAAATTTGCACAACTTACGGCACTTCTCCATCATGTAAATTTCCAAACTCCGTTTTTGTATAAGTAGTACCAGTCAGTTGAGAAGCCTCAGTTGCCGAGTTCTGCAAAACGCGCAAGTAATTTGTTTACCTGGTGTTGCAAGTACGAAACCAGTGAGAAACGGGCGTCAGTCACGGTGGCACATCGAAACACCACAAGAAGTTACCAAACCTGGATTGGAGTCAGCCACACATTGTTAGTAGAAAGTGACCCCCAGTGCAAATTCTGAATTTCACAAGGGTACACGAACACGAGGGGACGACGAATCGACATCAACGAAACTGTTGACCTTGCAAGAATTTGCAAGTGTGGGTGTGCGTTTCAGCTATTTATCGGCGCTTTCCGCTTTCAAATTGCTCACCATGTTGCAAGACTCCCAAGTGAGACGGTTTGTTGATGTTGGCGAGTAGGAACAATTCTACGAGTTAGCTTTCCTTCTGTTGAATCAGGAACATGTCGAAGAGGCGTTGCGATATATGTTGCATAGATGCTGATCGTTGCGTAACCTCAGAACGTGGTATAGTTTCGGACGGATATCTGGCCGCCACTCTCCAATGTCCTAGAATCATCCCCATTCTGCAGTCCTTGCCGCATGTTCGAAATCCCCATACGACGACCTGATTATCTGGACTTAATGGTTGTCGATAAACCTATCTACCTCGAGCTCGTGACTTACTAACTCTGAGACGAGCAGGTCGCTTGGAGGTTCAAGTATCTCGGTCATGGGAACCATTAAGTCCGAATTGGACTTGGGCTATGTAGGTAATAGTTTGAGCTTCGTACATTCTGATGGCTGATCATCATGTGGAGGATGTCGCTATAGCCATATTGCGACACGCATTGGTGGCAGTATCTTGCCTATGCAAGAGGTATCGCACCTGCATTCTTGCAATCAAATCAACAAAGGGGACGGTAAATAATTCACCCTCAACTAGTCCTTCCGGGGGCAATCGGATCCCGAGGGAGAACCATGTAACCCAACGACGCTCAGGGTTGTCTCCCGCGGAGAAAATGGGCATCACCGTCAAGGTTCATACGTCGGCACTTGTGCAAGCTGTTTGTCTTTATGTTGCGGTCATGAACTACCGAACCATGATGATCCAAGGAGGCGAAATCCCGGGGACATCGCTTTCGAATATCCATTATTCCCCGTATCGCATGACATCAGACATGACACACCAGGACCTGCATTGAATGTTCAGAGGAATCAACAGGTATTTCAGTCCCAGATGGTCAATGTCCCTGGCGGCTAAGGACATGTTCCTGTCAATGACTCATAGCCTGATTAGCAAGCGATGTAGGCAGGGTTGGGACACACTGTAGTGGCCTGAAGTCCATCAAGGCCCTCAATTACTCCGCCTCAAATTTATGAATTGTACGGGGCCGAAGAGTGAACCTTTTTTGGAAATGAAAACGCAAATGACGATTAGTACTAAATCCTTATCATATCATTCCAACTCGTATGCCGGCGAACGCTACTACACTACATTATTTGTACAGTTTGTCATCTATACTGGATCAGATAATCTGCGGCATTTCATTGGTACAGACAAATTATTCCACGACGACCGCGGATATCAGGTTGGTAATCTTGCATTCGACTCACCTTGCACTCAGGCTGTGGGTTGTCTTGATTTCAAGAGCGACACAGACTCATCCTATGGATATATCCAGTATGATGATAGATCAGGGGTCGGAAGCGCGTTACGTGTATCATACCATTCAATCTCGATATCTTCTCCATCGAATTGTTTGGTAAAGTCTAGGGGGGCAATCGAAATGAGATTTCAACTCCAAGCATCATTTGAGACCCGATCGTCAGCGCATAGTTTAGGCGGGTGTGTAGATGTTATGTAGCTTGGGTTGCAGATACCAAGATCAAGGATTATACTCCATGTGTCGGAGGTAACTGAGGGGAAAAGCCATTTCGCAAATCAGAGGGCGATGGTCGCGTTCATTGAGTCCCCACCATCAATAGAGCGTCATGGAACAGCGCGTAGTGTTAAAAAAAGGTCTATCCCACCTTGAGGAGGACTGGATTCTAAACTTTGCCAAAGAAGAAAGAGAAACAACAGTTGTAGTGATACCATATGGATCACGTATCTAAATCCTCGTCTGAGATAAATTGTCGTACAAGTGACATAATAGGACAATGTTGGAATGGGCGTCACTATGCACGGATCTGCGTACATAGCAGAATTCCCAAATCCAAATATGTGTAACACTCGTGCATGAAGCCGTATCGCTCTGTGTCGGATGAAATACGCCAATGGTGCTTCCTACGGATCCAATAACCTGCAGTTCGGAAATAGGGGCGACGTAAGTGTGTCAACGATGACGAGACACTCAGTGGCAGTGTAGGAAGGGGATTGGAGGAGAGCTTCACCCGGTCCATTTTTGGCCTCTGAGTCGGCTTGAATTCCTTTGGCGTGTGTCATTAGCTGCTCCTATTTCTGCTCTTCAGTAGATTAGTCAATAATTCAAGACTTGGGGACCAACGATTTTTCAAAAGTCGTTTACTGATTGGCAGTGGTATATAGTACGTGCCAGTGGAACGCGCGTGGCTCTGTGATGCAGTCATCCACTTCAGTGCCTGCTAAAAGTGGTAGCAGAATCAAAACCGACCGGAACTGTCTGCAGACTTTGATAATGGTCCCTGCTTGCCAATTCTGTTCTGGATCTTGTTCCCGATGCTCTCTGCGACTGATGTCGGACGTTTCAGTTCCGTTTCCCGTCTGTTTCGAAGTAAGCATCTATAATGAGATGAAATGCATTGCCAACCATTTGATGCGGTTTTGCAGCCGTTGCTCGCGCCTCATTGCAGGAAAGCGCAGCTGTACCATTTATCTCGACAGACGCGACTCATGTCGATGACCTCGATTTAAGGAATTCTGGACATCTGAGCGCTCGGATCTGACCACGGAGGAAACCGAATTCATTCTGACTGACGCTCACTCATTGCTTTTTGGTTTGCAAACAAAAAAAAAAAAAAGGAGACGACCGACAATTTTCGTTATACCCCAAAGCCACTGCATCTCCAAGCGCTACCCTAACCCCGAAAAGCATATAGCTGGAGTTCATCGTTTCGCGGCAACTCGCTGACAAACGCATCTCATCGTCGATGATTCTATGATGCCTTTGTTCAATGTACATCGTCACAGCTCTTTCTATTCGTCTGAAACCGTCAAACACACTTGGACTACATCTCTCATAGCGCCAGAGAATAGTTGCGCTCTCCCATGGTTTACGTCAAGGCATCTATCGGGGATGCTTCCATCGCTAATTCCATTGCAAGGATTGGTCGTCAGGAATCTGTCCCAACAAGTTGAACTTGGCTCAACACGGTTATCATCGCATCACATACATGTGCTCCCTCCAAGATATAAGGAGGCCTTGATGCAGTTGTAGGTTTCCAAGCAATAGCCCGTCTCATCCTCCAGACATCGCATCCTCCACTCTTCCAATTAACTTCTATCTACCCTTGACGATATGTGCAAGTACAGACGGTACGGTGTTCTAGAACATGCTCTCATCGATGAATTTTTTGCTGACCATGGCCCCGACAATTTCAAAGCACCTGCTCAAGATTCACAGGATGTGGACACATTATACAGCAGGCAAGTCAACCGTTCTCGTTTGTCCGTATACTTTGATTAACGATGGTCGCACGATATACAGCCTGACGAAACCGTATGATCCAGTCACAAATCGACACAGCTTGTGATGACTGATTTGACTCTCTGAATATAGATCGTCTGCGAGGGTATAGACTGTATATTCAGTCCCAACCATCAGACCAATCCCCACCGTTGCAGAACGACTTGCTGGCAAAGGTGGGTAATCCTCCTTTATTAGGCCATTGCGATTGCGCTCAACGGATACCTTTGCTTTTCAGGTTCCAATATCCGCAGCAATACAGTACGTCGTCTTTCAAAGTATTCTCTGCATTGATATAACCTATTGATAATGCTCTCAGCCTTGCAAAAGAATGGTTATTGCCCAAGATGCGAGAGCGTTCGAGGATTGTCTTAAATAGATATCTCTATGGTTTTTTTTTTTCTTACATACTCTAGACTAGATATTCCCTACACCTACCCACCCTGTGGAGCTCAGTGCGAATTGTCGAACCATCGCTAGCGAGGTACACATTTTCTATAGTTACATGATATTTATTTATTGCAAAACATACTCGGTTATACTAGGGAGATGACTGTTTTTGAGTTCAGAAGCACGCTAACGGATCATTACATAGTACAAAGTTCCCCGAACTTGAAAGTGATCCGGTCTATTGTCTAATACGCATCTGCCGAGACCTTCCAGAATACAGGGACGACGTGAAGGCTGTCAAATAGATATATACTATTAATGGTCGTAGACTTTAAGCACTCTCACAGGACCGTGTTTACAAGTTATATCACATACTACCTGTGATACACAAATGGAATACTCTCAGGCCCATTGACCAATACTATAATTATATCGTTCAAGGCCGAGATCATCGGATGACGAAACCCTCGTTTCTTCCGAAGCATCTTCATTTCGAGAAGCCCTGCTGAATACAACTTCCAAGCTACGTTGGCCCTAGTCTGAGCTACAAAGCTCCCCGCCCTCGAATTGCGAGCTTCAGTGTCCCCCTGCCCGTCATGAAAACCGATTGAAGCCGAACATTGCCTTTGATCAATCGAAACACACAGGAACAAGTCTCCTGATGGTTTGAAGACACATTTGTCTCCAAGCCATTGAGTTATCTCATGAAACAAATAAATTCCAAGTAATGAGTTTCATGGAGACTGCCTAACTTGAAGCGAGGAATTAGCATCGTAAAACTAAATCAAAACATCCCGCGAGTGTTTAAACTCGCGCGCACCGTTTCGTAAAGTGAAACGTCAAATTATTCTCTTGTAACTTTGAGATCAAAGTATTATTATTAACTTGAAAAGTCAAACGGGGAGCGCCACAATAACAGTCAGAGCTCTCTGACCAGAAAAAAAAAGACAACCTAATGAAGACCACTAGCGTAGACAGTTTTCCAACTATTTCGTTCACTCCAAGCAGTCCAGTACTTTGCGATCTTCGCTGGTACAGGTCCATTGATCTCCTTCTCCAGCGCCTTGACGCCGCCCTCATCTGCGGTACCACCCATCGTTGCCGCTACTCTAGCAAGCCAAGCTGCGACATGAAAATCATCCTCGCCAGGCCTTTCTCCACCAATAAAGCCCAATTCGGGCAAGTACCCTGGCAGAATATCTTGGATAAATGTCCTAATGTTATCCATGTGTTGCTGCGATGATTGGAAAAAACCATTCCTGACATGAGCAGGAGTTTTTGACTGGTAAATCGCCAAAAGGCCACCGTTGCCCGCCATTTTTGCGTCATAAAATGGCTTCAACTCTGCGGCTTCAGGCGTAGCAGCAAATTTTTCAAGCGCTTTTTGTCCTTTAATTCAAGTAAGATAGTTAGCCTACCTTCTTACAACATGGATGGTTCTACATTAAGACTTACGATTACTCAAGAATGTTCCGGGGAGGCCGTTAGCCTTCGCGTCGATTTCTTCTTCGTTTCGCTGTAGAAGTAAATAATTGAGACAAGGCTGGAATGGCGATCACTGAACAACGTATACTTACAGCGAGCAACAGAGCAAAATTAGGATCATATTTATCCTCATGGACAAGAGAGATGAGAGACGATCCAGTCTTCACCGGGACGGAAGACGTCTTGACCAAATACGACACGACGTCACTAGTGTTGGTGTAAACCTTTCCGTCGGCTTGGAGAGTAGGCAAGGTCGCATCGGGGTTCTGTTGACACCGCATTTAATCAGATTCAAGGCTCACAAGTATGACAGTCCACGTACGATCTTGATGAAATCAGGATGAAAGTTCTCACCGTGGACGAGGTTCACAACATTATTATCGACGTTGGATTCAAGTTCGATGCTGGGTGATCGTGTAAGGGCGAACGGATCCACCACTAATGAGACAGGCATAAGGGGACTTACACGGCGAGTTCTGGGGCGGCAGACCACACAGAGCCGCCGAAAGTATGAAGCACGGGCTGATCAAACACCACCGAGATCAGGTTTGCGTCCCCAAGATACAAAAAACTGCGGTTCCTTACCTTGGACATGGCTGATATCTGAAACAACGAAAGAAGCCGAATAGAGACGAGTTGATGATGATGTGTGACGGTTCAGAATATTTCTTCGGTTTTAAAGAACTTTTGGAACTGGCTTTGTCAGGTCGCGGCATGTGACCGGTGATCCCTCTTGAAAGCCCTCGGTCAGCAAATGTCAGCAGGCCGTCTGCGTGCAACGTCGTACAGTACAGCCAGACCTCGAGCCGCTCTAGTGTTGCCAGGAAACGTGATGTTATGTACTGTAATCCAAAACGAGAGCCGGATGGCATAGCGTGTGATCAATGTGGTCATTAGGTATATTGGTGAGCAACCATTATCAATTGTCGATTAATACAGTAGATGCAGATTAACTAAACAGCAGAATACAGCAATAACAAAACGCCCCATAAAGCAGATCTTGAGAGAAAATACATATCACCGTCCAAGATTGGGCGGCGGTGGTGTCTTTGTCAAGCCATTGACTTCGATTATCTCGTTGAGTTGATGGACTCGTTTCCTGGACAATTCGTTCTGTCGTTCGAGAGTCCTGCAACAGATGAGACCCCTCAAATAACAGCAGGCAGCATCAAACCAACTTACTTGACTGAAGTCTCCAATTCCACAACTCTCTCTTTACCACCTTGCCTCTCTCTCTTCACTCTTTCTTCAGCAGCTTTCAATCTGCTTTCATACTCCTTGACTCGAGCCTCCCATTTACTGTCTGCGGCTTGCGTTTTCTGATTCACGGACGCCAATTTCTCCTCAGAGGCAAGCAGTTGATTCTGAACGTTTATGAGCCTTCTCTCTGCATTTGTGGCGCGAGCAGTAAGAGATCTGATCTCCATAGCATTTCCGCCTCCAGACATGCGTCCTATACTTGATAGCTGCGATTGCAACTCTGAGACAGTTTGCTAGGACATGTAACTTAGTTCAAATGTTCAGAAATAACCTTCCAGAACTGACCTTAAGCGCCTCGGCCTCACCCTCTTTTGCACTTAGTTTCTTCCTCCAGGTTGTCTTTGCTTCGCCAACCACTTTAACGCTGGCTTCGAATTTATCAAGCTGCTTCCATCGGAAGTCCAACTGTTTCCGCATCTCCATCAGCTTTTCTGAAAATCTTGTTTCAGCCTCCTTACACCGCTTGTCAAAGTCAAGCTGGATTTGACTCAGCGCCTTGAGTCGAGTGATCAGATTATCGTGGAAAACTCCGAAATTCGTGAATGGTTTTGTTTCTGCTTGACCGTTCTTTTTCTAATGGACATCAAAACATGACAATCAGCAAATAAAAATAGGTGGATGAGACAGGCACGCACTGGTGTTGTATCAACACCAAGAATCTTATCCATATATTGATATATGGTCAACAAAAGAGTGTTCCTCTCAGTTAATTGATCTCTGTATTGAGCCTCTGCAGACAAAAGAGATCGCTGATCCTTGGATAATCTCTGCTCGAGTTCTTGAACCCGTGACCTGAAGGTAGCGAGTTCGGATTCGGTGGTCCTCAAGTTAGCTTGAACATCGTCCAGTTTCTCCGAGACGTTTAACCTCGCCTGAGTCTGCGCAGCAAGCTGGGATGCAAGGTCCCGGTTCTCGCCATGCAACTTGTCAAGTACATTATCTCGGTCTCGACCCTTATTCTCCCTCTCGTCCACGTCTTTACGTGCACGAGCAAGATCAGTCTCTAACCGTTCTATGTCTCTCTTCAGCCGATCGACTTCCAACTGGAGTGAGAATTTAGCCGTCGTATGCGACTCTCCGGCTCTCTTTGACTCTTTCTCCAATGTCTGTAACGCTGTTTGCACAGCTTGAAAGTCGGTTTCGCGTTGGCTAAGTAATGATTGAACCCTCGCGAGGTCACCGAGGGTAGACTGAAGCGCAGATTCCTTAGCCTCCATAGCGCGACGCTCGCGACGGAGTTCTGACTCGTGTTTTTTGTTTGCGGTATCGAGATCGCCTTCAAGCGTCTGCTTGGCTTCACGCTCCTTCCCGAATTCTTCTACAAGGTTTTCTACATGACGTGCGAGCTCTTCTTGTCGCGAGCGGTAGGCCGCTGCGTCCTCATTAGCACGCTCGAACAAGTCAGCTGTATCTTCTAGTTCAGCTTTGAGGGAAGCAACCTTCTATACTTTAAAATCAGTACGAGTTATTTGACACAAACAAATCTTAGGATTACCTCCTTCAGAGCAGCTGTGAGTGCTTCTAGCCGCTCTCTTTCGACAGCTTCTTCTTCCCGAAATTGATCACTCTCTTCCCTCAACCTGTCGTTCTCTTCCTCAAGCATGTAGACCTGTTGGCCGAGCTTCTCGATTTCTCGATTTGCGGCCTCTACCTCTGCGTCTTTCTCTTCAGCTTCCTGCTCAAGAGTACCCAAAGCAGTTTCAAACTTCTCATGAAGTTCACTGGTTTGAGTTTCCAGTTGTGCGATAACCATGCGAAGCTCCTTCGATTCTGCTTCACGCTCGGCAAGAACGTCCTGCATGTCTTCGACTTGTTGCCTCGCCTCAGTTATCTCAGCTTTACATTCATCCTCCACTTGTTCGATGATCCGTTGGTGCTCGATGACCAGATCGTCGAGCTCCCTCCCCTTAATTTCTAGATCATCTTCCTTCTGCTGCAGTTCAATTTGGGCGGCTGCATATTTGTCTCGGACAGAATTCAAATCGTCCTCCACGGCTGCCCGTTCTTCCTGCTCCTCCATGATCATGGCACGGCTCTCGCTTCGTTCGATCGATTCGGCCTCTCGTCTTCGTTGAATGTTCTCAATTTCCAACCTCAACATCTGAATCTCGTCCAACATGTCTTCCTTCTCGTCTTCAAACTTGGCCCGGTCCTGTTCCAACTCCTCCACTTTCCGCTTGAGCCTTGCAGGTCCGCTTTGATCATCATCCAACGACTGCGATCCCGTCCTCTCGACCAAATCCCGCATCCTTTCCAACTCTTCATTGTTATCCAAGAGCAGCCTTCGGACATTATCCAATTCGTCATCCTTCTGCTGCATTAAGTTTCTTAGGTCTTCTAGGTCCATCTCTAGCTGTCTCACGGTACCATCTTCAGGCCCAACTGCTCTTCTACGCCGGATATCCTTGAGTTGCCGCTCCCGCTCCTCCAACAACATCTCCAACTCCCTGATTCTTTCATCAGCATCTCCATTGCCAATACCACTACGCCGCCGCCGTAACTCCTTCAGTTCCCGCTCCCGCTCTGCCAACCGTTCTTCCAGGTCCCTCGTCCGTGAATCTGCACGCTGCATCCGCTCCAGCTCTTGTTCCAGCTCCAAAATTAGCTTCTTCTGTTTCTTCAAATCCATCCTGTGCTGTTGAACTTCAATTTTGAGATTAATATTCTGTTTCAACGCAGCATCGATTTGATCTGGCGCTAATTCAGCTAGCCGGTCCTCTAGGAAGTGAACTTTGAGTTTAATATTAAAGTTTTCCTTCTTAAGCTGATCTATATGCTACAACATACAAGTCAGATGAGTTCTGTAGTCACAGATCTCCATAACAATAGGTGGCACATGCACACCTTTTCCTGATCACGAAGAGTGAGATTGACAGCTCCCTTTGAGCCTCCAGCCGTTGATCGTGTCCGTTTCGAAGGTCCAGGAGTGTCATGGTCATCTGGAATCCTCGGTCTTTCTTTGGCTGGAGTTTCCAAAACGTCCCCATTTTCAATATCATCATCGTACGAAAGGTTAGTAAGCTTTCTTGACACCGAGGCGTTTCCTTCATCGTTTGCGGCTCGTCTTTTTGGTAATGTGCCACCTGGAGGAGGAGAAGGCGTAGATAGAGGAATAGAAAATAGTGCCGTATTTTGTGAGGAAGCGGACGGTATTCGCGGGTTGATTGATTTGGCCGGAGTGGAGATATTTGACGTTAAAGACCCCAGGGAAACATCTGGATGCGTTACGGCCGATTGTATCGAAGAGTCGGCGCGAGCGTGAAGTGCAGCGGACATTATATGAGTCTATGTCGGATGATCGGGAGTCGTCCTTGCTGGAAGTTTATCTGGGTGGATTTGGGGAGTTGGAATTGCGCTCTAAAACTTTCGCGCAAGACGCGACTCACATAAATATTCTTATCCAGACTCCGACTTTAAAGCAAATGTCCCAGCTTATGAAGTTGTGATAGCGTTTCACGTTCCTCTTCTCCGATAATGCGTCGTTTATTTGTCCTGTACTGACGTGTGGTAAGATGGAATCAAGCCTCAAGTCGACGACTCGGATGTGGCACGTATCGTGTGTCAGAACTTGAAGCTGCAGTAGACTAATAGTAATTTCCGAAGTGGGTCTGTGTAGCCATATACACGTGACCCTTGGCTTTGTCCTCCAAGTTCGAAGTACAGTCATTTCTTCCTCTTCGTTTGTTCTTGCAAAATATGACCACTGTGAAGTTCACGGTATTCCTTCAATGACTTTAATAGTTTCATGAGTCTCATGGTTTCATGATTTATTCATTCTTCTCATTTTTCAGACATCCAGTTGAACAAAGGCACAAACTTGAAACACCAATGTTAGGCAAGTGAAAACAACTGTATCGGGCTCGAGTATAAGTCTACTACTTGGCATGGCACTCATTTGTTATCTGTCAACCTGGCAGACACTGCATTGGAACTGTTATCTTGGTGCATTTCAGCTCCGCTTACATATGTCTACAGAGTTGTTAGCCTGACACTGGTGTCCTATCATGCTTGTGCATTTTGTTCACAATCTTCGTCACCGAACGTGCTGAGATATGCCCACTTTATATTGTTATGAAAATAAATTGCGAAACCTCCTGCGAAATGTTCCGCCAGATCTCGACTTGATCATTATTGCAGAATATTTATCTCATCAATCTTAGGCCACTGATGAGCACTGAGATATTGTATCAGCTTGCTCATACGCCGGAGGACTTCAGCTACCACATTTTCCAGTGCACCGACTGCTGATCTCTCTTTCAAAATGGCTGGTTCAAGGATCGCCGTATAATACTTGATATAGTTGAAATGACTATGATGGTGTGTGTGTGTGGGGGGGGGGATAAAAGGCGGCAAATATAAACGCATTTAGTGGATGGCGTCGGTGGAGTAACTATGGTCTACCTAATTCTGACGTGGAGTGATCGAAAGGCTGTGTACCGACTTTAGTGTGAAAACTATTGCAGGATTATAAAACAGAATTAACATACGACAAACACGCATGGAGCGCCACTGTAAATGGATATAAGTCGTCGCAGTTAAAAGGAATACTGAGTGCTGGTGCGAGATTATGTGTCTGTAGGATGATTGTGGAGGAGATGCATCATCAAGAGATCAACTTCTTTACATCCAGGGCCGATAGTAGAATGTAATTACCGGGGTGGATCCGACTAGACGACTACAAATTTTGTTGGCGACACTCCCCAGCTTGAATGCTATTTTTGCATAGCTTTATACATGGAGAATTAATATGCCTCTTCTATAATATTTATGACCAAAGAATGTTCTAGAGAGAAACCAAAATGGCAACGTCGGGTGAATTTTGGTAAACGTAGATCAATATATGGCTGGTTGATCAGGTACAAGGGCGAATCCCCTCCGCCATATGTGTGTTTCTTCCATAGCTTTTTGTGCCTCCATGGCAGCAAAAACTTTCCTTCTCCAGTTCTCCACCTTCTTTCTCAAGTTCTCCTTTTTAGCCTATTGTACACCCTCAGCATTGATTGTTATCCATGTACAAATAAGACTACTCACAGAACACCGAGTTGGACGAGTACTATTTGCCTGACCAACAACACCTAGCGTTCCCAAGGCACCAGATCGATGATGCCTGCTACGATGGACACCTCCATCTATGTTGTGGGCACCATTTGTTCCTCCCGGAACTCCTGAAGCGACGTCTCGTCTACTCCAAAGACGAAGACTTCCACTTATACCGTTATTATATTTCGCGTGCATGAAGGTACTCCTGGAGAGGAGTTGGAAGCCGTTTGTTGTCCGGTACCAGGGTGCTGTGTAGGCTGCAAGGGCAGAGGGTGTCGTACGGTTTCTGAGCCCGTCCGAGCAGAGAATGATGTACCAGAATTCGGGTCAGAGGGAGGAACAGTAGTGGTCTGAGTTTGGGAAAATCTGCAGACGTCGAGCTTATTCATCTTTTGCATTGGCGTTATTAGTGTGGTGGGTAGAGAGATTCCAAGGAGGGTAGGTAGGAAAGGTGTTACTGCTTTTGGAGCAAGTGTAGAAGATGTCGCCCGACACGACTGTTTTGAAAATGAGAGGAAAGAGAAAACCTGGTTGGAAGAGAAGAGAAAGGATGGCGGTGACACGGCAATTACCTCAATTATGGAACCTAAAGTACGAGTTCGAGTCATACTGCATAACGAGTCACTGTCAATTTTAAACGTCATTTATATCATATAAGAGCTAGTAAGTTGCTGCTACACTTACTTCTGGCACTAGGTTTATCGTACTCCGATTCTCCTTCTCCCTTGCTATAAGCTGTACTCCGGACAACTAGAAATCCCTCCGTCACGTCCCTTATTTACGACCCTGCTATTCCTCAACCCGGTATCAGAGTTGTTCAGAGTTGCAGTCCGAACAACTTGAGAAAATCTCATCAGTTCGAGACCCTCGAGAGTTAGCTCCGGCTTGATCAGTCAGCCACCCTTGCCACACTCCGCTGCAACGAAACAGCCATTATAAAAGATAGAGGTAGAGAGAACGCGAGTGGTATGTCGATTTCGATTATGCCTCTGCAAGGATAAGCTCTGTCCGAGTTGGCTCGGATGACTTTAATGGCAGCAGTGAGAGAGCTCAGCCATACAGATCGTAACATGAGGCTGACCAAGTATCCCGCAGTTCAACTGTAAGGTGCTTATCAATGGGAAATCCAATGCTGCTACGATCCCGTTCCATTTCCTTTCAATCGGGATAGGATATGATTACTCGTGGATTTCGACGGAGTCAGCGATGAAAATGGAGGGGGTGACATGGAGAATGTAACCTCGGCCGGTATCCAAAGCACTTTATATGGTGCCTCAATGTGCGGCCTTCTTACCAAAGCACTGTCTGAGGCGACAAATAGGCGACAGTGGTAGGTCACCATGATGCGGTTGACCAGGACACCGTATTGCCCGGATACATGATTATGAGACAATCCAAACGTTCCGCAATGGAGAGGCATGTCTAGCTATTTTCCCTCTAAACAGCGAGAATTCGATGGTTCGCAAGAGGAGTGAGGCAAAGTCCAAATTCTTGGGCTTGGCGGTCACAGAATTCATGGGGAAAAGACGACAGAAGCTCCACGATGGCAGGTAGGTTTTCGTTTCCAGTGCTGAGACGCCAGGGAAACAAGTTCTGCAGAAGGTGAATAAACGAGGGATTTTCGCGTCGTCGGTTTGATAAATAGCAAAAGAGGTAATAAACATTACCATAAGGAAATGACGACCTGACCCTGAAGTCAAGGACTCCTCTTGAAACTGCGTGTTCTTCTCTTTCGTGACTCTGTTGGGACCGCTATCGAGTTGAACCGCGGCCAGGTGGGTCGACAATAGCGTCTTATGTTGTCCTGTCCACTAATCCCTTAAAATTGGTATATGTTAGTCTGAGTATGCCTGGATTTCGGTCGTCAATATCGTCTAGTTCACAGTTGCACAAGAAACGAAACCGGAGGGTCCTCTTATGTGTCGATAGTTAACTTCCAAGCGGTTGCAAGTTTGTTTCCAACTTGGCCTCAGCGCGTGGCCCTCAGGGCTTGCAACTGGATTGATGAACGTTTGGCTCTCTTTATATCCATGTCCACCTAAAACGCTACACAGCGAAGCCCGCCTACCTCCGTTCCCGGACGACACAAGCAGTTCTGTATGCCAAGCGTCATCTGGTCTGGCCATCAAACCTTAATAATGCCTACGAGTATGGCACTGTTGCCCCTTCTAACATGTTTTACTGCATCATCGAGCTCCAATTTCCCGAGCTAGGTATGCTTTGAATTTGGTCTATCGTTTTTTGAACAATCCTTGTCAGAAACGTTGTTGGGATTGATAGGGACTCAGCGAGTACAGATTGGCCTGCTAGGGACTCGGAGCAAAGGACGTGGGACATAGTAGGATAATACATATTTCTTTTCGGAGAACTTGGTCGTCCCCTCCGACTACGTTGCACAATCTGTCTACTTGCAATTTTCCAAATTCTCAATTGAGCAAGTAGTCACAAGACGCTTACAGATGTTCACTTTGCGCTCAGGGTCTCGTGCCTCATCCACATACCTTTTTGTCCTCCACACAACTTCAACGTATCGCAGATTCGCACTGATCCTTCGCCACATTATCTGCGCTCCATCTCGCCTAGTATGTTCCTCCTGCCATCTACAGATATCGGCCAATGGCAGTGGTTAAAACAAAGACCGTTTTGTCGTTTGTTACATAGTCTTTGGGCCATTTCAAGTGCCACTGTCAAAAGCCGTGAAAACTTCAAACTCGCTCTTGTTCCCATTCGCCATCCTCCATTGCATAAAATCTCATCAGTAGCTGGTCTAATTCCTGAAACCATACGCCAAGTTCCTAGCTGACAGCGCCCAGCGGCTTCATGCATTCCCAGATGATCGCGTCACATGCAGATCGTAATCAATCACCCACTCCTTCGGCCCGTACTCCCGGCATCATTCACTTGGAATCTCACCGAGAGATAACTGCGTATCAGATTATTCAGATTCGTTGCCAGCCCTGGCAGGACTATTCATAGCCCTGGACTATAGCAATGACCTCGAGCCATCGAGAACTCTAGTCTCACCGCAGCGGACGACTGAGTGTCTCTGGGACAAGTTCCAAAGCCTACGGACCTCATACAACCGACTAGAAACTAATCACCGGCAACTTGAAGAGGAGCACGAACGAGCCTTGTGTGAAACCGCATCAGTTTGACAAGCTGGTGTTTCTGAAATCACGCGGTGCTCTGCAGGCAAATCATTTACAAACGGTAGCCTTTATCCACACCTGGTCTTCCCAATTCATGGAGTAGGTCTCTGGGTAAATCAAAAGCCCCACGGCCAGACATCACAAGGCATGCACCTTCAGCCAGAATAGGCTCCGAAGGCGCAACCGTGATGGTAGTTTCAGCTCCTGGATTCGCGCCGAGAAAAACACGCATGTATCTCTCAACCTGCCGCTTCTCCCGGTCTTTGGATTCAGGCGTGGTGGCATTGAACTCGAGTGCAAGACGGACGGCCATACAAGCCAGCCAGACGACTTCAGGGGACAGATTCAGAGATAAACAAATGGGAGCTCTCACCAAGTTTGGCATCATCTGTAAGCGCTTCGCGCTTGTCCTCGGTTGTCTGAGGAAATGCAATTCCTCCCAAAAGTTTTCCTCCAGCAAAAAATGTTATGCATCGCCTGTTCGCTGCATCTCCATGAATATGTCGAGAACCAAACCTTAGCGAGAAAAAATATGACAGTAATGATTGATGAGCTATCCAAAGCGTCATATAGACTCACGAAGGACGACCAAACAGCGACATGTACCCTGGAGTCGATATCTGCTTGATTAAAAAGACCCCGTCTTCCAGTGTCTCCACCGGTTCATCATCTGGTCAAACTCAAGATCCGTGAAAGGAAGATATGTGTCTGGGCATGGCATAAATTGTTGTGTCTTCCCATCGATCGACAGAAAGACAGAGAATATGGGCAGGGCAGATAGCGCTCGAAGACCATGCAGAAGTTCTGAATACGTCGAATAATATCCATCTTCGGCGTTGAATTGTTTGCTTGTGAGAGTATGTGCTTCATCAAATGCCAAAAACACTAGAGGCTCGGATCTTCTCGCATCAAGTTTTGGGTCCAGATATTGGAGGAGTTTGAGTGCAGCATCCAGAATATGTTGCACCGTCCCAGTCCTTAATCGCAAAACCTGATCGAAACAAGGACATTAACGAGTCGCAAAGCAGAAATCGCAATACATGAAACTTATGTACTTCTTTCGCACGGTGGTCTGCTACATGTTCATCAATCTCTTGTAAATATATTTTCGTGGTTTTGAACAAAGCCGTCAAAAATGCATGGCATTTGCAAGATGTTGTGACCTTCGTTTCGTTGTGTAGGTCAAACCGCCGTGTGGCACCTATTTCTGCTGGTGGGAATCCTGAATGGAAGTACAAAGTCAATAAATAACAATATGAGACAAGACAGACCAGTGTCCGAAGATGGGCACAAATTGATCAGAATAACAAAATGTTTTTTTTTTTGAAAATTCGTCGATCGTACGAGATTTCCCCATTCCAGATGATTTAAAATTAAACCATATCGCACATTTGATTTGAGGAGGCCCGAGGGGAGATTCCGTCCAGTACAGTGTTCTTTTATTCTATCATACAGACGGTCTCCCGCAGATCCAGGGTAATCATCATTCCAAGCCCTCTCGGTAGCTTCAATGCTAATATGAGTTTCTTTGCATGGATGTGCAGAAGCAAGCACACCTGATTGGTCTGATGGGAAATCGGCCCATATGTTGCTCTCTTGAGCTTGATGCAAATTTCATCAGTGATATGTAATGAAAGTGGAAAAAAGAGTATCACTGGTAGATCGTGAGGCTGGGACAGATGTATGGCAGAGAAATTCTTTGACCAAGAGACGTGAGTCACCCATCCAAGTGACGCAGAGAAGGACATACGAAGGCGACGAACATCTTTGTAAGAGCCTGTTGTGAAAGCGTCTCCGACCAGTATCAAGAGATCAGGATCATTTGAATTAAGGACAGTGTCAGGATGAAAAGAAAGGTCAAATATTATTTTTCCACCAATCCGATTATTTTCTTTTTATTTTCTTTTGCTTTCGACGCGCATATTCGGCTGTTGCCGATTTATTCTCACAACATTTTATCCAAAACAGGTAACGACTCGTCTCGACAGATCTCGAGCGATCGATTTCGTATGACGGGCTTTTCTGGACAAAAATCAGAAATACAATATGACAACACTAATAGCAGTTGGTCTCCATGGAAGACCATCTGTCAAAGATGGAGGACTTGCTGCATGTCCTTTTGAGGAGACTCCAACTTTTCAACTGAGCTGTGGAGTCTGTATAAATGACCACTTGCAGTCACCTGGATAGTTTGTACTATGAAATCCAAGGCATTGCATATTCAGACAAATAAAAAATAAATGGGCCTCACAGATGAGACATACAAGTTGTACATTATCTTTGACATCATGTGTCAAGATAATATTAAAGGTCAAATATTAATTTCTTACCGATTGATTTATTTTCTTTTCATTTGTTTCTCATTTTCTTTTACTTTTCGACGCGCATATTCGGCTATTACCGAATATTCTCACGATCGCAACTTTTGTCTAAAAAAGGGAACGATTTGTCTCGACGAGTCTCGAGCGATCGATTTCGTCATATATTTTGTATCCGCCTCAGATAAAGCGATATTTTAGTTTTTACTTCTTTCTTTCTCCCTCAGTGATTTGCGAAAACACTGAGGTTCGAATGCTTCTATTTTTCATTATTTTCATTATTAAAATGTATATTAGATATATTCTTCACACTGTATAGGTAACTACAATAAAGTGATTTGCGAAAACACTGAGATATATTCTTCGCACTGTATAGCTGTCGTAACCTTGATATCATGTTCTGTTCATTGTAGCTGCTCTCGTATCTTTATGATCCAGTGCAGAAGAAATTCTTTTTTTATTTTGATAAATACATATGGGATACAATATTGCAAAGATTCATCACTTTGTCTGTCTGGTATCTATAAAATACGCAGTTTGGTTATGCCAGGTTATACAGTACTGTAAAAACTGTCAATGAAGTCAAAATCATTGGGTATCGTTTAAAAATCGTGATGAGTGAGCGCAGTCCCAGGACGTTTGCTTCTCGTGTATCACGGTAGGACTCGAAAGAGGTAAAACAAATGACAATTCATTGATATACGAAGCAGTGTGCAGCTCGGGTTGCAAGCCCGCAGAACCCGCGTCCCGAATATTGAGCATAATCCTGGCTGTAAAAACCGGATACAGAATGTCCTGCATACTGAGAGGGATTTAGTTATAATAGAGATAGAGCAAAGAATCATCCACACTAACAAAGTTAGCAGAGCTGACTGGACAAGCTGGGGTAGAGGAAATTAATAGATATCGATCAGTAACTTGACAGACGGAGCTTACTGGCACAGCCATCGTGAGGGCTAGATTTGCTGCTGAGATGCCTAACGGGACGATATGAGCACTACAGCGCGCTTCGGAAGACAGAGAACATACAGAAAAGGTAGATATAAAACACAATGCCTATGACAGCCTCTGTGTGAGGCTGATAACGAGGCATTAAAAGTCGTCACTCACTATCTCTGTGGATAATATGAAACAAAATGCTATGGTGTCCGGCTCTTACTGCAAATTAAAAGAGACAATCAGCTGCGACAGCAACGAAAGATCATGGAGACGAACGTCCTCGAATTAAATTGGTTAACATGAGTATAAGGATGACTGTGAACATATAACTGTAAAAAGTATTATGGAGAGGAAACAGCACATACTAGCTTCGACTACAGCCACTACAGTGTAATTTGGCCACAATTTTCCATCTACTTTTGTGATATAACACCCCCGGAATCCCGGATATGGTGGAGATGCATCTACATAACCATTAATATTAAATAACGACATTTAATGTGGAAGAAAACGTACACTCCATCGAGTGAACATATTTTTTCATCAAAACGCATTGCAGAACAAGATTTATAATCGTCAAAACTAGAAGCCCGACGCCGACTATTTTGTCACTGTGCCAAACTGCCCAAGTCCTGATGGCGATGATGACTTGGAAGAAGTTTGAGGTGGGAAACCCATGAATATGAAGACGCTTACCTTGTGAGAGAACAATTACCGCAATAAGCAGCCCTAGTTTGTAAGAATTTAAATATAAATCGATGCATTGATGTACGGAGTCCTTACACGCTTCCGCAGATAACGTCACCATACAAGATTTCACAGAACGATTGGGGAGCATCTGGTCTGCTAAATAATTCAACCGTATTCAACTGTATCAGACGAGCAAACTCACTGTTAAGGGCAAAAAGCACACTAAAAAAAGTCATATACCTGATCAGAAGAAAGAGAATTTTCGTATAGGTCCAACTTGAAAGCCAGATCAATTTGATCTCGAGATGCAGCGTCAAAAAATAGTCATATATCTGTAGGATAAGGACAGTGAAGAAAAGTAAATCTAATGGGATATGCGTACAGAGATGGAAGCGGCGAATACTGCATGATCGATTCGGTAAGTGACGAGTGTAAGGAGGACAAGCATGCGTACTGGATAAATACTATTCAGCCGGTATTTAGCAAGATATCGTCCTATCAAAGAGAGAACTTACATCTATGACAAGTCTTTGCTCCTGCAAGTATTGGAGGAACCAAATAACGGCCATGAGGTAGTATATACGTCTGATATAGCTTAGCCAGTGGTAGTCGCTGAGTCGAAGAGGGAATGTGGATGAGACTGCAAAGAGTGTCCTGGGCGTTTTAAATACCTGGGAACAAACCAGGACCGTTGTACTTGCTTCGACCGAAAAGGTCAAACTTTCTGATTCTAGCTGTTGTGAGGAGGAGATTGAATAACATAACAATTGTGATCATTGAGGTACGAGAAAAGTTATAGTAGACTGTCGATTTCTGGGGGTTGATATGATGGCGTCTATTTAGCAGAGCACACTCATCCTCGGTTTACTAGCAGGTAACAGTGTCGACTGCCACGTATCATATAAGTAGCAGTAAAATTATCAAGTCAGTACATACCGTATGTGTACAGCAAAGTCACAATTCAATGTATAATACTCCTAGTAAATTAGTTGGGGACTCTGTAGTCAGAGGCCGACATTGGGCCTTAGGAGGTGTCACATTGTGACGGTAATAATCCGATTTAGTCACGCAGTGTAGTTACTGCTACCACGCATATTAGGAGTACCCGGATCTGGATCCCGGTGATGGAATTTGGCTCAAATTTGAAGGTTCCCGCTGGACAAAAATCACAATGTCCATCAACTACGCAATAAATTTTGAGTGAGTCGCTCTAAATCGCCCACGATCGCTACTGTTCGCTAGAGATCATCGATGATCGTCAGCGATCGGGTAAATTTCGTTGGCGATCGTCAACGATCGTCAGCCGTCTTCAGCGATCTTTACCGAAACAATAGTAGAACATGTATATCATTTCATTAGCGATCCCTACCGATCGCCAGAACTTGATGCATATACAAATTCCTTGTCATCGCTAGAGATCGCCACCGATCGTCCAACCAACTCAACCAACGCAAAGATCGTGGGCGATTTAGAGCGACTCACTCAAAATTTATTGCGTAGTTGATGGACATTGTGATTTTTGTCCAGCGGGAACCTTCAAATTTGAGCCAAATTCCATCACCGGGATCCAGATCCGGGGAGATAGACATTCTATTTTTGTAGGATATTTTTACATTGACGAAATCCAGCGATATTAAACGATCAGAGTCGCAAGCTAAGATAATTCACAACCTCGGATCACTAGTGAGGACAAGAGATCGCTGACGATCTTATAAGACTTATACAAATACATTCATGAAGTGCATCGCTGGCGATCGCAAGGGATCATCAACGATAGTCTGCGAT
Organism: Sarcodon sp. MG97; assembly: GCA_003313065.1. NCBI lineage: Eukaryota > Fungi > Basidiomycota > Agaricomycetes > Thelephorales > Thelephoraceae > Sarcodon > Sarcodon sp. MG97. The sequence goes on along the minus strand of QGOD01002485.1, from coordinate 27,984 downwards.
ATTTACTTATTAGGCAAGATCCTTTACATTGCAATTGCATTTGTGATTTTTGTCCAGTATTGCCCTTCATACTCAAAAGTCGTTTCGAGCGGTTGCGTAAGTCGTAATCTTGAGAAGTAGAATTGCACGTCCAATCAGGTTTTACGCTATTTGGCGAATATCCTTTCCCACCCTTTCTTAAACCGACCGTGTTCATGCAACGCCACAGATGCCACATCGTTGTCCGACTCTCTCTCTTGTCCTCTATCATTACTGATGGTCATCTTTCCCTGACATCTTTCTTTCTGTCTCTTGGCAACTTGCTTCTGAACAAAAGTATGGTTGACATTTTAATGTGTAGTAGTCAATATGGAATAAAAGATATTAAAACTATTATTTGTAAGCATGATTACATAAGATACAGAGCCAAACTTGGTTTGTGATAAACGCAACGATTGGTAAGCATTTGACAATCATTTCAAATTCAATCACAGCCTTTGGTTACATACGGAGAATTACCGCTACCTAGTACACGTCACGCACCATCATTGAGCCTTTGTTACGCGCTCGCAATTAATTTAATATTTCGACACTTACCCTTCGGGGATCCCGATGTGTACAAAGTCATGTAAGGCACATTATACATTGGAATCCCCAGGATCATATGCGCATGCCGAGCCCTATGACGTAATGATGTGCCGTACGGAGGAAACGTCGTGGTACGAAGGCATACGAGAGTTCTACACAGCCTGAGGCTGAGCGCTGATTTATCCAGCGATGAGAAAGCGATCTCTCTGGTACGCAATGGTCGTGGTTGATACAGTGCTATAGCAGTCACGGTCATACTCAGTTCATTTAAACTCTGACCGGGTCTGTAAACCGTGTTACAGATGGTCATACACCGACATAAAGCATTATGTAAGTAACTGTAACGTTACTCAGGTAATTATCGACTGCGACGGTGATGGTCTATGGCCGTCCAATGTGACATCTGTCAGCATCTTCGACTCAAGGAGTCCAGCCAGTCGGACTGTAACCTGCCAATAACCTCCAGACCTGCAGTCCACTTTCGAGGTTTCATCCAAAAGATCACACCAAAGTTCAAATACACTACTCATCAGAAGATCTATCAAGGCGAACGATATTGCTTGTGCTGTTCATTTTCTGTCCATCGATATGCCCAGTAACCCCGTAAAAATTTGTATGCCTTGTCGGTAAGTGATATGGATCAACCTTCGCTTTACTCTGATCTACCCTTTGCTCTTTTTAGGACGAGGAAATTGGTAGGTGTATACCAATTTTTTTATTTTCGACCCGCAAATGTAGTTGAGTGAATCTACCAGAAATGTGACGGTCAAGTGGGACAATGTGGACCCTGCGCTAGAGCACGAGTGAAGTTGCACTGTACGTATGACCCGTTCGTATACGTTGACGTCAGACCGAGAAAGCGGTCTTTGCAACGAGGGGTGGCTTGTGTTCCATGCAGGTGTGTAATGCACTACACGGATCTCACTTGTTCTTAACTTGAAATCATGTACTACTAGGAAGAATAAAAAGGTATCTTAGCACCCATATTCGCGTGTCATGAATCAATACGTCTGACATATTGACAGAGGTGCGATGCCGCTCGACCATGTTGTGATATATGCTACAAATCTGGGGAAGAAACTACCCAATGCCGATATGATGAACAGTTGGTAACCAGCCAGACACAAAGCTCGAATACGAGACGGTTGCGAAAGATTGCCCCCGCTATACGCAAACCGGCCGCTTCAAGTACAGACTTTTCTGTACTAGAATTTCCTGCACAGTCTCGTTCTGATGAGTCTAATGAGCTATCTTCCACGGCCCTCGTTCCGTTCTCGAGTCTACCATCGCCTCCCAGTTTGGAAACAGAATACTCATTGATATCTCCAGAGACTCTACTCCTTCGGCATATTCCAGACCCTCATAATTTCATTAGGGCTTTCCCTCAAGAATCGGTTCAATTCTACAACGACTATCAGACTTTTTATTCAGATCCCTACGTGACTGCGCTTTCAGATGTGTCTATGACTGATATGGACATGACTTTGTATGTGTTATCTACATGATCCGCTGTCCGGACGACCTTACCATATCTATCATTAGCCGACTGATGTTCCTTGCTCATCGAGCACAAATTGGCTTCCGGTTTGCAGCCGTCAAACAACAGGCCATTGTCTTTGGCGATTTGTCCCATAATGTTATTCACCCATTTTTCATCTATTTCGCTCAACTGTTTGGCTGTAACCTTTATCAAGAACGAAAAGAGGAATATTGCTTTCTTTATACCATGTGCATCTACCTACGGCTAACCAGGGAGGCAATAGCAACTATGAGGGAAGAAGACGACCCACTCTCGTTTGCAGAAGCATGCCATCTTATGTCGCTCTTCTGCGTTTACAATCACAGCGGATTTCTTGCAAAACAATACTTCCTGAAAGCCGTAGAAACGATTAAAGCATATGACATCAAATTTGTGATGCAGTCTCACGGAAGTCTTATGGAACCTCATAGTTCTTCCTGGCCTTACTGCTCGGAAGAAACTGGAGAAAGAGTGGTCTTCCTGAGCCAGTTGGTTTACCTCCAGTTCCACCTTCGCTGGGTCATAAACGCAGTTGAAGATGTATCTTATGATCTGCGGCAACAATTCTCAAAAGAACTTCCGGTAGGTATCCTGCTCTTTTCCTCCATCTATTTTTCGTATGACCCTAGCTCCACAGTCCTGTTATCCCGATGCATTTAAAATGTGTCCCATTTTAGCACGAGTACGAGCCATGGTTATTGGGTCTGACGCTACTTTTCTTGTCGTGTCGCATATGACAGGACGTAGGTAGTTCTATCCCTTTTGTTCCCGCTTCTGCTCACGGTTACTTTTCAGGAATTTCACCCTCGTGGCTTAAATCGTGTCGAGCATGGCTTTTATTCATGGAACTGCATATCGATTACTTGGTGGCTCAATTAGCATACTATCAGAAGGCAAGAGATCACGAGAGCGTCATGCTGCTTCGATACAACAGTTGCACTTCCATGATAATGCTTTCAGAAGTCGACAAGATATTGAAGACACACCCCTTTCGTCCGCACACTCTAATACTATCAGAATGTCGACTTAAGTGCGGCGAAGTTCTTAACAAGATTGCGGGAGCGACGGAAGGTATGGTAGATCGCGATGACCTGACATTTACTGCACTATTATTCCAGGTGAATGTTCTTTGCCTTGTGTATCTAGATATAATACTAATTGTGATAATCTCATGTGATCTTAGACTGGTTGCTTGACCGCCTCCATGATGGGAACATCGAGGGTGCCGTCGTCCACTGAAGTCGCATTCAAATGGCCTCGACTCAAGCTGGGCTCGATCTTCCACAACACGACTCTTATGCTGATGGGTCAGTCTCAAAATAAACTTGCAAGTTTCCTTATCGAACCCCACTCAATCATGATATGATGAGATAACGCCCCACGTGGTATGATTTTGGACCGAGCTATCAGAGTCTGACGATAGGGGTGAGCTGGTTGGGACTATTAGTTTGGTCGTTCAGATTATCAACCTATCAAGATGTTTAATTGAAGTTGTGCGGCTGACCATTGCAGAGTTAACTACAATGTTCATAAGAACCCGTATGCCAGGCACCGTCTTTAAGTTTATGACATCGTTACCATCCTCATGCCGTTTTGCTCTTGTACTACGGTTATGCTCGTAGATAGTATTGATAATTTGATTCCATTTGCCATCCTCTGTAACTTGAGTATGGGCACAGATTGGTTTCAACCAAAGCATAGTCTAATCAGGACTTGCGCTGATGAATGAGGTTCTTCGTGGTATCTTGCACTAGTTAGTCAAGAAACGAAATTAACACAACGCAACACCAACGTTCGGGGTGCCTACAACACCGTAATTGTCGGCATGCCAAAGAATAAATCTAATACAGCACTCGCTCTGTAACATAGAGCGACACGATTCGGATCCAGGTCCGAACAACTTCACATATAAGTTATGATTGCTAGTAGGCTAGCTACAAGTATACTACAAACAGGCGCTTGATAAACATGATCAGACAAGTGGGGTTGGTGCCGTTTTCCAAGTGCCCAGAGTCGGACCAGACCTGGAGTGCTGCTGTTGTGAGACAAGTGTTCGCCAGACTTTTTGTCTTGCCCAACAGCATATTCTTTTTCCTTCAGGGCTTTTGCCTCTCACATTACCCAGGTTTTATTGCTTTGGAACCCTTCCATTGGTTATCATCTGCCATCTGTCAAGTGGTGACTCCAGAGATGATACAATTGGTCATTGGTGCTGCAGTATCACAAGCAATGTCCAAGGGGCCATGAAGTGGAATCCAGCCATTGTATGTTTGGTATTTCATAGTTCAGAAATGAAAAAATATGTTAATTCAGTCTTGATCACAATCTGGAGTTATCAAGCCATACACAGTAAAGAAAGATAATGAGTATAGTACTTAGTTCTATCCTAGGAAGATAGCTCATAAGTAGAGCTTGTCTTCCAAGCAATCTATAGATCAGACAGTTGTTGCACTATAGCTAAAAGTTAGCTAACTCTTAGTACAATAAGAAAACTAAATTATTAGTATCTATAGCTAAAAATTAGCTAACTATAACATAATATTAGTTAGATCATATAGCTATAGTAATTAATAGACTTGCTCCTCAGTGTGATAAGAAAATCGAGGAGATAATAGCAAAAGAAATTAGCTATTTATCTAGCTACAAAAGTCCAAATTGGAAGTTTATATTAAAAATCAAATGCTAAGTCATTGCAATCATTGCAACATTTTGTGAAGATTACAATATGTGTAAATATTAGTTGCAATATTTTCTCATACTTGTGTAAAGAAATTCAATTATCAAAATCAATAGTGATATGTCTAACCCACTGGCAACTCAGAAGGTAACAATATATCTCAAGTTGATACAATGAATCTAATAAGTGGTATGAGGTAGTCCTAAAGGAATCACTAACAATAACTAAGTATTTCACAATCAAAGCAAATAAAATACAAGTGCAAAATAGAATGTAAAATATAATAAAGGTATAAGATATAAAGAGTGTTACATCCTTAACTACTAAACTATCAAATATGAAGCTAATCCTTAGAATAGCAACTATGATAAAGGTGGCAAAGAGAGTATAGAGACTAGGTATCCACCTGAGCTCTTATCTTCCTTAGGGTGGTAATGGAAATAAAGTTAAAATCTAAATTGAGGGGACTCTAGCTATTATATGGCCTTCTTATATATGTATCTACTAGCCTATGAGAATAACTATCCCAATAAGGAAACTATGACTAATAATATATCCTAATGAAGATAACAACTGAATGAGAAGAAAAGAAAGAGAAAATAATAAACGATAAACTATAAGAAAGAATAATCAATATCAAAAGAAATACTAAAGGGGAAATAATGAAAATAATCAAGAGATAGGGGAATACCTAGAGCTCTAATATGGTAGAATCTCGTCTAGAGATGTTGAAGGGGAGGAAAGATACAAGGATTTGATGTGAGGTATAATCTAAAGGAAAGTGTGACAGATGATATAACTGCCTTAAGAATAATGCATGACCATTCTATAGAATACTGATATAAGTATACTGGATAATGGAATGTGCTGATGTGTCATCTGACTCAAGTGATGATGTTGTATGGGAAAGATGAATAATAATCATAGAACTTGATAGAATGTCTTAGAACATCAAGTGGCCACATAGTGAGATATTAGATATGGTGATCCTGACCCAAAAAAAGGATAAAGACTATTCTACATCTTCTGGAGGATAAGAAAGAATCCTATCTTGACTAGGATATCTTGATCTATAGTATTGATAATCTATGCAGGGAGAATGAGTCTATGGGTGATATCTAGGGGTGTATATCTTGATAAGACTTTATTTTGGTGATTATGTATTTTTCTTGTAGATGTGAGTCTTGACTATATCTTCTATATCTAAGGGATTTTGTATATATCTATGAGGTCTAGTTGGTGTTTTAATGTATCCTGTAGTATGTAAGGCAGTTAGGATAGGGAGATCCTAATAAAGAGGTGCAAAATAAGAATGAGATGTAAAGACTAGTAGTAATAGAAAGTAGAAACTCTGTATATAATACTGAGAGACTATGGCAAGATAGAATGTAAAATATAATAAGATGCAAGATAATTGAATGAGATGTAAGATAATTGAGCAAAACACAAAGATAATAGATAATAGACAATAAAACTACAGGTGCTCAGCTACTATTAAAAATTGATAGAGCTTTGAGTTTACTACTAGTGAATGAAGATTAGTATTCTTAAGGAGAGAACAACTAAATAAGACTTCTATAATAAGTCCTATACCCCAAGTGATAAATACTTAATGATAACAAGTGCTAGCAAGAAATAGTCAATAGTCAGAAGTTGATAAGAAGTCAAGTATGATAAAGCTAACATCAAGAAACCTAGATTGAAATGACAAAGGATTATAAATAATTATAAGATAAATAATAAAAATAATATACATAATTCTGATACATAGTCTAGTAATTGTAGATCTAGCATGGTACAGTTTATAGAAATCACAAAGTATATAAGACTTAAATGAAATGGCAAGTCATATCAGAGTTGCCAGACATTACTAGACATTATAAGACATTACCAGATGTATAAGTATGGTGACTCTGGAAAAAAAATAATTATGTAAATAAAGTTAAAATTCACTGTATTTTCTCCTCTAGCACAGCCCATTGCATTTCTCAATTCTTATTTCTTATATTTTTTTTATATTTCATAGTTATTTTTCATTTGCTCTTAGTGGAGTTTAAACTCTCAGATTTATCTCAAATATTTCTTATATATGTCACATATCTTAGCTACTGAGCCACCTAGACATGTTAGTATCTGGACTATAAGTAAACTTAGTAGAGTATATATTATAACAACCTATATTTAATCTAGTTTTTATATAGTACAAGAATATTTTTATGATACTTATAGACAAAATTGCCTCAAAGAAGCATAAATTCTAAGTCTAATATAATTCCTTGTAATAAATAATCTATACTCTGCAATTCTTAGAAAGATAATCATATATTACAATAATTATATTTGTAGATAAAGCTAAATAAAGCTTGAGCTATCATCTGTAAGCCTATTAAACAAGATATAATACTTGTAGGTCTGCTATACCTCCTTATAATAAATTATAACTATTAGAAAAAATAATCAATCACTATTATTATTGTGTTTAATTATAAATATAGATAAAGCTAGATATGCCATTGTTATCTGCTGGCTATCTACTGACTAATTATCAACTCCGACTGGTCATGCTAGTGTCTTCCCAGTTTTCTGATGAAGGCTAGTCTAAAGTCTAAGGTTGATAGAAAGTAGAATTATATAATAAAATAGTAAGAGTAAGGATAAACTTGTCTAGATATTTTACTAACTATGTTATGCCTGATCTTGAAGACCGACTTGAATGGGACAGTAGGAGAGGAGGAGGGCTTCAAGAGTCAAACAAAACTCAGGCGAGGTGACTAGGACCAGTGAGGTACTAGAAACTGGATAACTAAGGATTTCAACTCTAAGGTTACAGTGGTAGCTAGGAACCCTATTTATAGTAAGTCTACTAACCATAACCCTAAAGGTAAAATAGGGGAGCAAAAGGGAAAGGAAAAGAGAGAAAGGTCAAAGGTGAGTCAAAGGCTGAATGAAGTGGAAGTGGAGTGGGGCCTTGACTAATATGTGAGAGGAAAATGATATAAAAGGAAGTGGGTTTGGAACTAAGATACTCCTAGGCTGGGCAACGGGCCAGGTGTGAGATAATACATCTGAATAATCGAGTAAAAGAAAAAGAAAAACATAGCTGGAAAACTGGGCTTTACAATATCCTGTACTTCAATCATTTTCATCCCGAAAATCTATCTGGGGGCTTTTGGGTGTGAGTCGTAAAAGTCGTCAATAGCAACCTGTGCATTTGTGATGTTTTTCTTTAGTTCCTGTCATATCCCGATCCAACTCCTCAGGATCCCGTTCGGACTTCTGTTTCTACTTCGTTTCTGTTTTCCTCTTCTGTCTCTGAGTTTACTATTGTACTAATATAGAGTAGTTTCGGTAGTTAGTTATCTCCGCATAGCCTCTATCACCGGAACTCCTATGACCCCTATCAGTATAGCTTCACACAGCATTCCGTAGTCACTCCTTTGTTCCATGTTAGTATTCCGCTCTAGTAGATAGCCAGACTCCGAGTATATAAACCGTAGTTACATCCGTTTGTATTCCTTAGTTCGAATATTGACTTAGACTCGTCTCTGCTCTTCCCTCGTTCCTCTAAAGTGTGACAACTCCTTGGAGTTCCATACTGTCTTAAGTGGTGTCTTGAAATCGGAACAACGAGACGTGGTGAAGGGCGCAGCTTCTTATAAGCTGAAGCCAAGTTCCGCTCGTATAGGAATTCCTTCGGAGTTCCTTCCGTATTAGAGATTCAGTATTTAACAGTTCCCATGTATCATCTTCATCTGGATATCCTTTCCAGTGTACTAGGAATTCGATCTGGTTACGCCGTTTTCTGGTGTTTTTGATATAATTGACCTTGTATTCTTCTACGCCATCTACCTGGATGGGTGGAGGTGGTAAAGGCAAGCGCTGAGATGGGAAACTCGGAAAATGGTAGGGAGTAAGGAGAACTTCGTTGAACACATCATGGATATTACCGTGCCAACTTCTGGGAAGTTCTAAGCGATAGGTGGAGCCGACTTTAGCTAAAACTTTAAAAGGGCCATATCCTTTATCATCGAGTTTCTTCATAGGACATAGGATAGTAATATTTTTTCTGTCAAGCCAAACTTGGTCACCTGGACTGTATTTGCGAGAATCGGCTTTCGTCCTGTTATAGTATTTCTTCATAATGTCTGCAGCATGCTGTAGCTGAATCTGTACAGCTTTGTGAGTGTCGATGAGGCATGTAACTCGTTCTAACGCATCTGGGTTAGAGGAAGTGACAGGGAGCAAATCTCCTGTTGAGAGTGGGTGATCGCTATAAAGAAGGTAGAAGGGTGAGTTCTTGGTCGCTGAATGCACTCCATCATTGAGGGCAAATTCTGCTAAGTCAAGGATGTCTGACCAATTCAATTGGTGGTAATTGCAGAATAAATGAAGGAATTGTTCTACTTCTTGGTTTGCTCTTTCTGTCTGACCATCTGTCTGGGGGTGGTATGCCGTACTAGGCTTTCCATTGATATTCAACATCTTGTAGAATTCTCTCATGAAGTTTGAGACGAATTGAGGACCTCTATTGGTGATGATAGATTCGGGTCTACCGAAACGACTAAATACGAATAATCATATGAGGAGGGCGATTCCTGCGGCTATGATATGTGTAGTGGTCTTGCACAACACTTTGAGTTTGGTAAGGTAATCAACAATGACTAGGATTGCATCATATCCTGAGGAATCAGGTAGAGGAGCGATTAAATCCATGGAGATAGTTTGGAAGGGTCTTGATGGTGGTGGAATAGGGTATAAAGGAGCATGTTTCCTAGTGTGGTCAATTTTGGTTTGTTGACAACGAATGCAGCCTTTGATGTAGTTTGTCACGTCGTCTGATATGCCACGCCATATGTAGTGTCATTGAATATTGTCGAGGATTGCTTTTATCCCTGAATATCCTGCAGTAATGTGGTCGTGAGCTTCTTGTAATAACTGTTCTACGGTTTGGCGATCATTTCTGTCCACTAATATGAGTTTGCCTTTTTTCTTTGTCGTAAGGGTGTCGTTAGAGGAGGTGTTCTCTTGCACTTCTCCTATTTGATTTTCTATGCGGATTGTTTCAACGCGATCTGTAGATCCAAATCCTCTTTCTCCTCGAATAGTATTATCTAAGGTAGCAGTTTCCTTAGGTAAAGCCATGGAAATCTTCTTGATAATGAGTTGTACGATCCTGTCGCCGTAATTGACTTTGAATGCCTCTGATCCATGATTGATCATTAGGACTTTGATTTCTCCTCAGTAATCTGAATCTATAACTCCAGCACCAATGTCAATAAAATGTTTCGTCGCAAGGCCTGATCATGGGGCCACTTGTCCATAAGTGCCAAAAGGTAAGGCAACAGCAATGCCTGTAGAAATCACCGCTTTCCCATGCAGGTTAATAGTTTCGTTAATGAGACTGTATAAGTCTAGACCTGTGGAATGTTCTGTTGCGCGAGTAGGGAGAATGGCTTGTGGGAGGAATTTCTTGAAAGGGATAGTATCCTCTAATGTGGAGTGTTCATCCACAGTGTGAATTCATATTTTTACTTCGCTTGAGGAAGGATTGCGATCCAGTTTATACTCTTCATCATCTTTTCGATCTGCGAAAAGTTCTGCAGGTAACAATGTCATTTGCTTGTTATCTCTTCCTGCTTCTTCGGAGTGATATCGTCTCAATAGCAGATCCACGGGGATATTCTTTTTTCCCTTGATAGTGTGAAAATGATAGTGGAATTGGGATAGATAAGTTGACCAGTGAGTGTGGCAGTATGATAGGTCTTGTGGTTTCTTAAAGAAGGTGATGCTCATGTTATCAACCCAAATTTTGATGATGTGCGGAGTTGAGACTAAGAGATGACACTATTCCTTGAGGGCATGAATAACTGTAAGTAATTCTCGATCAGCGGCTGAGTAGTTTCGTTCTGCTTGTACGAATGCCTTGGAAGTGAATCCAATCGTTTGCCATTTGTCATCCTGTGACTGTTCTAGTGTAGCACCTGAGGCTAGTAAGAATGTGTCGGAGAAAATTTGAAAAGGTCCATCTGGACTGGGGAGTGTGAGGATAGGTTCCTCGGAAAGTAGTTTCTTGAGCGTTTCAAATACTGTCTGCTGTTCATCGTTCCACTGCCATGGTTCTTTTCCTGTGAGTTTGGTAAGAGGGAGTGCAACTTTGGAAAAATTCCTGATAAATTTCCAGTAGTAATTGCAGAATCCTAAAAACTGCTGTAGAGCTTTCTTGTTATCCGGAGTTGGCCAAGTGGTAATGGCTTTAACTTTGTTTGGATCCATTTTGACTATGCCTTGTGCAATAATTCATCCTAAATATTCGCATTCCGTCTTGTGAAATTCGCACTTTTCTGGCTTGAGATATAGCTTGTGTTTTCGTAGTCTGTCCAAAACTTTTCTGACTAGGCTTTGATGGAGGGAGAGAGCTCCAGTGGAATGGATCATAATGTCATCGATGTAGACTGTACAAAAGTCTTCTTTGATATAGTTGCGTAAAATGTCGTCCATCATTCTCTGGAATGTGGCGAGTGAGTTGCATAGACCAAAAAACATGACGGTCAGTTCGAATAGTCCTTCTCGAGTAATGAATGCGGCTTTCCATTCGTCACCTGTGCGAATACGAATGTTGTTGTAACCCCACCGAATGTCTAATTTGGTAAACCAATGTGATCTTTGGAGCTTGTCAATAAGATCGGGAATACATGGTATGGGGTATTTGTCGAGAATGGTCATTTGGTTAAGTTCACAGTAGTTCTGTACCAGTCAAAGTGATCCGTCTTTCTTCTTAATAAAGAAGAATGGTGATGCAATGGCTGACTTGGATTTTCTAATGCGTCCTGTGTCCAAGTTTTCTTGAATGAACTTGCTGAGTTCTTGCTCCTTGTGAGCATCCATGGGGTAAATCTTCCCATTAACCTTTACTATTGTGCCTACTTGTAATTCTATCGCATGATCCCAGGGTCATCTTGGAGGTAATTGGTCAAATTCTGTCTTTGAAAATACATTGTGATAGTTGTAATATTCCTTGGGTACCCATTCTGTCCAAGGTTTCTTCTCCTTATTTGTGGAGGAAATAGCGATCTCTATTGAGATGTGTGTATGCGAGCCTGATGGTCTCGGGTCTTCCTATTTGGGTATCGCAGCATTCTTAGCATGCGGCATCACTCCTAATGGAAATGGCAACTTCTTATATGAAGGCTTCATAGCGGGTTGAGCAACGGCATCATTCCTGATGGAAATGGCATCTTCTTTCTTTGAAGATATCGTCTTGGTATTGACAGTATCTGTTGTGACCTGATCTACTATCTGAAAATGATTATTTGTGCGCAGTTGGATAGGATTCTTCTTGTTGTTAAGTGTGCGATATATGGCGTCTTCCTCTGAAGATTGGGTTCCACATTCTTCCAGGCATCTGGTAAAAGTAATCTTCTGGGTAATCTAATCAATGGTAGGATTGTGGATTTCCAGCCAATCATATCCAAGATAAAAATCGTGATGTGCGAGGGTAGAGACATTGAACAGCTTGCATTCAGTGTGTTGTTCTATACATAATAAAACTACGACTTGATGCATAATGGGACTGTTTGTGTTTTCTGTTCCGTCTGCATTGACTACTCAAATTTTTGATGATAGTTTTTGTAAAGGAAGGTGATGTCGATCTATAAAGGAGGTTGAGATGGTGGATCCTGTCGCACCACAGTTGAGAAGTCCTTTTTCTGAGAACTCGTCACTGTTATCTAACTGAATGAGTGTGGCTTCAACGTCTAGTTGGAGATTGTTGATAGATCGAATGATGAGAGGAGTGGGGTCATGACTGGGAGTCTCCTTATCCATCACAGTCGAGTGTCTTTTGCTAGGTCTGAAAGTAAATTGATACGATCGTCCTCATTCAACAAGTGAAACATTGATCAAATATCGGAACGTGGGTCCAGTTGGTCATCTTCTTCTACTTCCTTGATGTATCCTTGGTGTCTAACTTGATGAGTTGGATTAGGTCTTGGTGTAAAGGTGGTATTTCTTCTATTATTATTGCTATTGCTGTCTCTTCGTGGGAATTGTTGTAAATAATTGGAGCTCCATGCAGGAATATTATGTCCACTATTACCTCTTCCATGATGGGAAAAACCTCGTCCCAAGGTGCCTCTGTTTCTCTGGCCATGATTATTAGGAGAACATCTTTGGGGGCATCTATTCACCCAATGGCCTGATTGTCTACATAAATGGCAAGCGCCTGGTCGTGCCTGATGATGACGACCTATTTCCATTAGCTGTCCTTGACCATGATAGACCTGTCCAGTAGGTCTCTGCTCAACCTAATAACTCGGTTGGGGAGTTCGTTGCATTGTCTGTTGTGCTGTCTGTAGTGGCGCATAAGCGGAGTCCTGTTGTCCAACTGAGGGGATAGTCCATGTACTCTGGGGATAATTAGTATGGCTGCTTTGTCTATGCCTTGCCTGGTTTGCTAGACCAGTAAAAATACTAATATGCGACTGGGAGAATCAATTGTCCAGGTCAATTGTGCGCGCCTTCAGTGTTACATAATCAGCAGGCCATCCTTGTGTGATAAGGGCGCTTACGATATCCGGTCATAAGGCTTGTTGCATTAGTGGGAGGATGACTGCGTTGTCTTGGTATCTAGCAAGATGTTTTTATAAGTCGACTTGAATGAAAAATTTTGTCGCTGGTATATTGCCTTGTCATAATGAAAGTAAATGTTGCATCACGTCCATTTGCATAGCTGGATCACAGAATTGTCGTTCGAGAGCTTGCTTGAATTGAGCCCATATACCATAGTCAGGGTTAGCGGCTGTGCCTCGGACAATAGTAGCTTCTCGGATATTTGATGCCCATGTGCATGCGACTGGTCCTCCATTCATATATGTTAAAAGCCACGTGATCTTGCATTCATTGGTGTCAAAGCGATCACTTTCGCCATCCATATAGAGTCGATACAATAACTGCCATGCTAGGAAGTTTTCGAAAGAGCTATCAAATTGAGTAGGGGCCTCATATTCGGGTCTTTTAGTGTTCGGTATTGCAGCTTGTGCTTGTGCCATTAGAGGGGGTGAAGGAGTAGGTGAAGGAGGTACAGAGGGTAATCGAAGGCTTCCTGGATTATGTACTGATGGAGTGGCAGGTGATGACGAAGCAGTAGTGGTTGATGGGGGAACACTAGTAGCTGGTAGTTGAGTATGAGAGGTATCGATAGATAAGGGCAGTTGGTTAGTACTGAGAACTATACTGGTAGAAGCTTGAGGTGGCGGTGAATGGGTCTTGGGATGTATGGGACTTTGAGGTGGTACTGAATAACTGAGTGGGACTCTCTTAACAGGTGGTGAACTTGGACGTGTCCTGGATTCTAATCTGACTGAAGGAGAAAAGGCTGATGTTGGAGACCTTCTAGGTTCTCATGGGGATCGCTTATAGGGATGGGAGGCAACTGTTATAAAAGGATTCAAAAATCAAGTAGTATTTGCCAAATAAAAGATCACTTCAAAAAGAGTTTAAGAAAAGTATACCAAAAAGATTTACAACTCCTCATTACGCGTTCTAGTATAAATTCCTCTCCAATTGACAATTCTTCCTATACCTTCCTGGCCCAAGGAGATGATATTGTCTTGTGAGACTCCTTGACGTTCGAGCCTTCTCAGTATTTCCTAGCAAGTAGGAGTTGGATGGAGTTGTCTAACTTGTCTGACTGTGTGAAGATTGCCAGTGGATTTGCGAGCAACTTGAGAAGTGTAACGTCAAGTAGTAGAAGGAGTGGGTGCAGTTTCTCCTATTGCACAGAAAAAAGCAGGGGAATTGGAGTAGGGGCGAGTGCTGGTAGGAATAAGATCGTGGTACTACACTGGTTTTTGGATGGTGCGTGGTTGGGTCTACACGCCAATAGAACGATACTGAATAGGGATAGCAGGGGTAGTAGGAGGAGTAGGTGGTGGTACAACTGCGTTGGATATATGAGATGGATGAATAGAAAGGTGATCAACAACGAGTGAAGGAAGGAAGTGATTTGTGGGAGGGGGTGGAAGTGAAGGAGATGGAGATGGAGAGTAGGAGCGAGCGTCGTTGTGATCAAAATTCAACAGGCTCATACAACAAGTATTGGTTTTTTAGAGGTGGAAGGTTGGAACAGGGGGAATAGAAAGGGCTCAGAGTTCTAAGTCAAAGAACTCTAGATTCATGCAATATAAGTGATCCAAAATGATTAGGTAATGAGCTGGATATTTGCGGAAATTCCAAGTATGGTGACTTTGTCTAGTGTGCGAATTATGCTGTTGTTCGCAGTATTGAAGTATGCGATGATCCGATTTGAACAGCATATTGACAATATGTCTGACCAGCATTTCAATTACATGATTGATTGAAATTTCGGCACCAAGTCCTTGGCTGAATGTCGGATGTTCCATGAAGCGAATTGGATGTGAACCTTCGCCATTATCTCAGAGGTAGATAAGGATTGATCTGACACCTGTCATCACACAGGGTGTGGGTCTAAGATCAAGGGTTCTGTTGTTGGTCCAGTAGTTTGGAACGACATCTTCAGGGGGATGTGGGACCTCATGTAAACTGGTAACATTTCTTCTAAGGAATTCTTCTGTTGTAAGTTCCAGATATGCAGTAAGGGGCAAATCAAAGCCTTTATGTTCTAGTCGTGCTCTTTGGAGAGCATCGTCTCTTTCTTGTTGTATAATTCCAGGTGATAATTCGTCTCGAACCTTATCCCAGTATAAGGTAAGTTGTCTCCATTCTAACCAATTGTTGGTTTTGGGCAAAGTTCCAAGGTGGCGATAGTATGAGCGTAATCCCATAGCGATACCTGTATTGCAGGCTAATCCAATAAAGGGATATCGATGAATAAAGTTTTCCCAGGTACATTCTGTGGGAGGAGTAATAGGTGGAGCATCACGAAGGACTGGTTGAATGACAGGGGTATTGCTAGCGATTTCTTCATAAGATAGTTCAGGAGTTCCGGGATTGAGGGGATCTGGTGATGGCCAATACACGTGTTTGGGGTATATCTCCGAATAGGTGGGAGAATGTGTTTCTGAAATATAGATTCAAAGGGGTTCTAGGAAGAATCCGTGTCTGTAGAGCGATTTTGGGCAGTGCTTGATTCTTCCATAGTTGATCTACTGATTGATTGATCTAATAGGTCCAGTTCAATAGCTGTTTGAGCGGCGTTATCAATAATCCGGGAGATTGCTTCTACTAGCTGTCTTCTTGTAGGGTCTATATCACTGACATAGATCATGGTTTCGATAATGGGGTCCAACTGTGTGCTTAGTTCTTCCTCATTCCTGCGATGAGCTTCTTCTATGCTTGGAGTAGTGACAATTTCGTAGACTGGTGATGTATTGGGTTCTGCGACTGGGAGTATAGTATTGGGTACATAGAGGGGCAAAGGCTCTTCCTCTGTAGCTGGAGTGCCAGCTGAAATAGTTTCTCCTAGTTCTGTCCATGCAAGATCAACGTCTAGTGAAAATGAAATCGAGTATGCAAAAGCGAATGTCCAAATGGTAAAAGTAAAGAGGATGGTTGCAGCTACCATCTCTGCATCTATTGCTATAATGTGCATGGTGGGAGCGACTTGAAATGGGAACCAGGACAGATTTGCTAGTTCCGGTCTGTCATCTAGGCTTTCTTTGTAAAATGTGATCTTGAGGATAATGATTAATCTGTTGAACTCCGGTCGCCTTGGCATGATAGAGGGCTTGTAGACAAATAAAGAAATATGGGGATCAAAAGGTCAAAATGATGAGCGATGGCCATCGACTGCCAAAGTGCTTGAGTAAAGGAATGTGAGTGAGAGTTGAAATAATGTTATGCCTGATCTTGAAGACTGACTTGAATGGGACGGTACGAGAGGAGGAGGGCTTTAAGAGTCAAACAAAACTCAGGCAAGGTGACTAGGACTGGTGAGGTACTAGAAACTGGATAACTAAGGATTTCAACTCTAAGGTTACAGTGGTAGCTAGGAACCCTATTTAAAGTAAGTCTACTAACCATAACCCTAAAGGTGAAATAGGGGAGTGAAAGGGAAAGAAAAAGAGAGAAAGGTCAAAGGTCAAAGGTGAGTCAAAGGCTGAATGAAG
>QGOD01002485.1:0-11038 GCA_003313065.1 Sarcodon sp. MG97 | reverse complement strand
GGGGAGTGAAAGGGAAAGAAAAAGAGAGAAAGGTCAAAGGTGAGTCAAAGGCTGAATGAAGCGGAAGTGGAGTGGGGCCTTGACTAATACATGAGAGGAAAATGATATAAAAGAAAGTGGGTTCGGAACTAAGATACTCCTAGGCCGGGCAATGGGCCGGGTGTGAGATAATACATCTGAATAATAAAAAGAAAAACATAGCCAGAAAACTGGGCTTTACAAACTACTATAAGTCTTTATACTCATCTAGCTAGCAATATGTTAAGAACCAAATCTCTAAGATAAAAGAAATTCCAAAGAAATTCCTAAATGAATAAAACTTAGCTTCAGTTTATAAGAAACTCTCAATGTCTATTATTCTGACTTCAAGAAGCAATAATATAGTATAGAACTCTGAGGAGTATCATATGAGAAATAAGGAGAGAGCAGAGGACAAGTCTAAGTCAATATTCAAACTAGAGAAATATAAGCAGTTATAACTATGTTTATGTACTCAGAGTCTAGAGTAAACTAATACTAATTAGTAATGTAAAACTAGAGTATAATACAAGATAGTATGAAATAGTGATATAAGATAGGAGAGATATAAAGGAGTTCTAATGGAAAGGGCAGTATATAGTTGGTAACTTAAACTAATTAAACTAAAATAGTAAATGAGGAACTAAATATGAAATAGAAAAATGATACTAAATATAAAACTAGAGGTCTGAACAGAATCCTAATAGAATTGGAACAAGATCCTAACACAATAACAAAATAAGATAGAGTCTGATGATTGCAAAAAAAAGAATAAAGAAAGAAAGATAGACTGGTAAAATAACTATAAAATAGGGAGAGTTTGATATAATCATAAGGTAAAATAGCAATGACACAAATAAACTAGAACAAGTAAAAAGTAATTAATGCAGATATTAACAAGAGTAGCAGTTATAAGAAATAAAAGAACTATTAACTGAAAAGAAAGTTATGTACTAGGAAAGATCAAGTACAATAAACTATTCATTTTAAAAAATCTATAATAAAATCAATCAGATAATTGGAATGCTTAATAGTTGCAAAGCTATCTTACTATAAAAGAGCTGGATGCAGCATGTGGTAAGATCTAGTAAATCTAAATCATTATCAAGAATTGTTAGATTATGTTTAATATATAGAGAATATGAGAAGATAAGATTAGTTGAATGGAAAAGAGTTCCAACTAGTCTAATAAGTCTAATAGAAATTGTCCTAATGAAGAAGCATGATCAGTATAAGAAGGAGGGTGCCAAAGGTTTGAAAGAGGTATACATTAGAGATGTAGAACTGTAGAGAGCTGTAATAGAGTAATAAAAGTATATAATGTGTTAAAAATATATAGAAATACTAAAACTAACTTCTAGCAGAACTAGAGAACTTGGTAGAAGAGCAAGTATAGAAGGGCAAGTATTATGCACTCTCTATACAACTACTAAAGATAGTTGATTAGACTATTAGATAGGAGAGGGAGCTTAGCAAATAAGAGTAGAGAGAGTAAAACTTGGAATTCTAACTCTGAGGTACTAGCTATACTATACAGAGATTATATATATATAACTATGCCCTAGGCTCTAATGACTAAGCTATTGGTAGTAAGTATGGGTTAGAAGTAAAGATAGGCCTTGGCTGGTATTAGAGTAAGACTATTCCTAGATAAGATAAGATATCTATCTACTATCTAATATAATAACTATGAATAAAAGAAAAGAAAAAATATATATGTCATAGTATAGTATTATAGTAATCGAAGTCAAGGAGAAAGTATAGAATTACAGGGGGTTTATATACTATCTAAGAGATATAATCAGTAATGTTACTATAACAGTCATATAATAGTCTAACTAAGATTATAGAATATTATAGAACCTGATAGAATCTACTAAAAGGATCAAGATTATATGATAAAATGGTAAGTTGGTGTCAAGATAATATTGAAGGTCAAATATTAATTTCTTACTGATTGATTTATTTTCTTTTCATTTGTTTCTCATTTTCTTTTACTTTTCAATATGCATATTTGGCTATTACCAAATATTCTCATGATCACAACTTTTGTCTAAAAAAGGGAACGATTTGTCTCGACGAGTCTCGAGCGATCGATTTCGTCATATATTTTGTATCCGCCTCAGATAAAGCGATATTTTAGTTTTTACTTCTTTCTTTCTCCCTCAGTGATTTGCGAAAACACTGAGGTTCACACGCTTCTATTTTTCTTTATTTTCATTATTAAAATATATATTAGATATATTCTTCACACTATATAGGTAACTATAATATAGTAATTTGCGAAAATACTGGGATATATTCTTCATACTGTATAGCTGTCATAACCTTGATAGTTGGCTTCTTAGCATCTTAGCAAGATAAAATAAGATAAGGATATAAAAGAAAAAAGAAAAATAGTGATTCTAATATAGTGAACTAATTTATTATTATTATAAAATTTTCTATATGCTTTTATATCTAAAAATTGCACTAAACTACTTTAAAATAGTACTAACAATTTTCTATATATAAGGGCATCACAGAGCATATCAGAGAGCAACTAGTTAGAAGAGGAGTATAGATAGTATACTATGATACTGAGAAAAGAAATAATATCTAAATGCAGAAGGTGTAGTAATTATGGAAAGCAAAGTATCTTTTAAATTACTATAAAAAAAAATTAATAGGATAGAATTTATGAATAAAAGGCTATGAAATAATGAAAAATACTTATAAAACATATTTTAAGACTAAAAGAGTGAATGTTGGAGATTGTTAGAGATCTTTTAGATTTGGTCAATAACTAACACTTAATATTAGGATTCTCCTATCCTAACTACCTTACACACTACAGGATACTTCAAAATATTGACAAGACCTTACAGACATATACAAAATCCCTTGGATATAGAAGACATAGTCAAGACTTACTTCTACAAGAAGGATATACAATCATCAGAATAAACTCTTATCAAGACATATGCTCCCAGACATCACCTATAGACTTATTCTCTCTGCATAGATCATCGATACTATAGATTAAGATATCCTAGTTAAGATAGGATTCTATCTTATTCTTTAGAAGATGCAGAATAGTCTTTACCCTTACCTAGATTTTTAGGTAGCTGTTATTATTGCAAGAAGAGAGATCACTACAAGAAGAATTATAGAAAGAAGAAGAAGAGGCTATACCATCTATAAAATCACTTATAGCTTCTACTTCAGATCAATCTATTTCTACTTTGTTCTATATTGCAACTGATATAAATACATAGATGATTAATTTAGACTATACATACTATATAATACCTAAATGATCTGACTTTTTCATCTATTAAGAGTTGCCAAAATCTCCTAATATTATACTTAGAGATTTGAAGAGTACTATTCTATACTACAGTATCAAAATATTTATAGCTATGTGCTAATACCTAGCTCTCTATTGATAAGGAATTTTTTGACCCACCTAGTATACAACTTTTTGATAGTTTTGGTGAACTAATTGAGAGTTCCATTCACCAATAAAGTGTGATAGCAGCATTGGAATTTGCTATAGAATGGGATTAGGCTATATAATAGACCTAGTAGCAACTGAGAAGATTGCTATATATCTACAGTTAATACAAGAGATCCATTGTTAGTACAAGAGTATTCAAGAAAGTTCAGACAATAATCCAAAGATCTGTAGGACTAACTAGAGATAGTACAAGAGGTGCAAAATATATGAAATTATCTGCAAATCTTTTGTAGATAAATAGATAAAGGTACAATAATTGATAGAAATCCTGGGATCAAGGAGTCTAATTAATGAAGTAAAACCTGACCAATTTATAGGGTAAAGGGGCAATAGAAATGAGATAGAGTAAAGTATAAGACAGAATAAAGTAAGAGCAAAGATGAGAGTAAGAACATATAATAAAATTAAATATTGCAAATAAACTCAAATTAAATTACAACTTAGAAGAGTAGGATAATCAGCTTTTTTATTTATTTTTAAGTTTGTACAGGTTTTTATATCTAAATTTTAAACTAAAACTAAAGTAGAAAAGTCAAAATATTACTAATAAAACAAGCTAAGGAATTAGTTTTAGATAGTATCAAAATATTAGAAATAATTGCTAAAATCACAAGACAATGATAAAAGGCTAAAATAGGAAACTAAAGTGATTGTGAGAAATAGAGTTGTAAACTTAACTAAAAAGGAAATTGAAGTTTATTATCTTTTTGAAATAAAATAAAATAGTAAATAAAAGAAGATAGTAAAAAAATAGAATAATGATATCTTAGTTTGTATATCTAAACAATAAAAACAAAGGATAGAAGCAAAGAAGTAATAAGAAGGATATGAAAATCTTGTAAATACTTCATAAATAGTTTTGTACTTTGTAATACTTTATAGCTGTTTCAATAAAATAAAAGTAATATTTAGTGCATTTTAGAGGTTAGATATAATGGGGGGTATATTAGTATAGAGAGACTAGAGAATACTATTTTTTGTAAATATAAATATATTCCAGCAAAGATAATAATAGGAGAGAGTCTACTATTTCTGTAGTGAAGATAGAGAAATAAGAATAATAGAAAAACTATAAGAGAGATATTTATTGGAAGAGAATAAAGACAGACTCAAATGCTAATTCTATATTGAAAGGATAGAGAGTATATATATAGTTATGAATAAATATATCTTAATGGGGTTAATCAGTAATTCTGTAGGATCATATTGTATGATATTAATGATCTGGTTATTGGTAGTAAGTAGTATCTTGATTAATTTTTGCTATAGAAGTGTAAAGTATAGAGAACTATTTATTATTTCTTTAGTACCAGAACCTTATGACCAGATGGAGTATTTATAAATATTGATTGTGGTATTAAAATGTCTATATAGTAGAGAGGTTCTAACTCTAAGTAAAGTATTGAAAAGAGATCATAAAGATTGTAAAAAGGCTCCTTAAGAATACTCCAAGGTTTCAGTATATTATGTTAGTTAAGGGGTTATCTGTAGGGCTGATATTGATGATAGCAATTAATTCATCCTATATAAATATTTTATTATCATCTTTTCTATCCATCTTTTAATTTTCTCTATTTGGTCTAGATTGTTACTGCTAGTAGTCTTTAGTAGGCTTAAAGGAAGTTAGTTAGAGCAACTTTAATATATTTACAGAGTTGATTATATTAGGTAGAGAGACTAGTAAGAATACCTTTGATCTCATTCTATATTTCACTTCCAATAAAGTTACCAATAGATCTATTCTAATTAGATCTGATTAGTAGGTATAATACTTCTTCTAGGGGTAATTCAATATTGGTAAGTTGTCTAATAATCCTGCTTCTAGAATACTTCTAGATATTCTGAAGATATTTACAGGTATCAGTTCTTGAGTAGTTTGATGTATTTCTTAAGCAGTCAATAGTATTTCTTGAATAGTCTAATTAGTAACATTAAGATTTAGGATGGGTAATTTGATCACCTTAATTAAATTGGGAATTACTGGAATTTCTGTTAAGAACTGAGTCTTCTAAGATGGAAGAAACTCTAAAGAAATTCCTATATAAGTAGAACTTAGCTTCAGCTTATAAGAAGCTGTATCCTTTACTACATCTTGTTGTTCCAATTTTGAAGTAGAATATAAGAAGAAACTCTGAGAAGTATCATACAAGGAGTGAGGAGAGAGTAGAGAATGAGTCCAAGTCAATATTTGAACTAAGAAATATAAATAGATATAATTACAGTTTATATACTCAGAGTCTAGCTATCTACTAGAGTAGAATACTAACATGAAATAAAGAACTGACTATAAAATGCTATATAATACTATATAGTGATATGTCTAATCCACTAGCAACTTAGGAGATAACAATACATCTTGAGTTGATACAATAAGTCTAATAAGTTGTACAAGGTAATTCTAAAAATATACTAATAACAACCTAATATTCTACAACAAAAGAAGAAAATAGAATACAAAGTGCAAAATGAAATATAAAATAAGAGTAAAGGTACAAAATGCAAAGATATATAAACTAATAATAAGATGCAAAGGCTAGCAGTAATTGTTAAGATCTAAATCTCTAAGACAGAAGAAACTTCAAAGAAATTCCTATATAAGCAGAACTTGGCTTCAGCTTATAAGAAGCTGTGCCCTTCACTATGTTTCATTATTCCAATTTTAGAGTAGTGATAGAGGGAACTCCAAGGAGTTGTTACACTGGAAGCAAGAGGAGAATAAAGGACAGGTCTAAAATAATATTTGAACTGGAGAATACAAGTAGCTGTAACTATATTTATATACTCAGAGTCCAGAGTAAACTAGGACTAATTGGTAATATAAAACCAGTACATAATACAAGGCAGCGTTGATATGCCCCTATTACCTCTACCCTCTGAAACGCGCTAAATCATCACTATTCATCTCACAATAGCTCTTGAAAGTATGCGATAATACATATAAACAAATACTTTCATCACGATATTTTTGCATCATCACTATTTGTTATCATCACTCAATTACACCAATTCTCTGACCAGTTGTGTCTATTTGTTCTTTTGTTTCACTATCTCTCTTTTGTTCACAATTTTTCTTTTGTTTTTAAAAGATAATAAACTTCTATTTCCTTTATAGTCAAGTTAGCAAAATTCTATTCCCACAATCACTATACTTTCCTATTTTGGTTTCTCATTATTGTTTTGCAATTTTAGTAATTATTTCCAATATTTTGATTCCATCTAAAACTGATTTATTAGCTTGTTTTATTAGCAATATTTTTATATTGCTACTTTAGTTTTAGTTCGAAAATTGTATATAAAAGCCTGTACAAACTTGGAAATAAACAGCTTATTATCCTGCTCTCCCAGTTGTGATTATTTGAGATCTAAGTTCTTTTGCAATATTTGATTTTATCATGTGTCTTCGCTCTAGCTTTTGTTCTTATTCTTGCCCTTCATTCTATCTCATGTCTCTCACCCTTCATCTTATAATTGTTTGGGTTTCACTCAAACAATTGGACCCCCCAATTTTTGGAACTTCTTCGATTTTATCGTGCTCTTTGACCATTTATCTGCAAAAGATTTGCAGATAACTTTATACATGTTTTGCACGGAACAAGGAAAAAGAGTTTAAGTGATAACAGAAGTTCAAGTGGGATTCTAAGAAGTTGGATCAGGATATGACAATTTCTAATAGTATATCTTCTGCCCATTTAATTCAGATCTACAGTTGTACATTAATTATCTATATGATTATTGCTATAATAATCATCTATCATATTCTGAAGTCAACTATAGTTATAGTGGATATTGTAGTAATTGATGTATTGGGCACTATTATCAAATATTTGTAGTCTGCTCCTTCCTCTCTATTTATTAAGATAGAGAGATAAAGGAGAACATGCTTAAACTGGACTATAGTATAAAAATAGAAAAGAGAGTAATAAAAAAAGAAAAGAGTGAGAGTCAGAATAATATTATATGCTCTCTATATAATTGCTAAAGACAGTTGATTAGACTATCAGACAGGAGAGGCAGCTTAGCAAGTAAGAGTATAGAGGGTAAAACTTAGGATTCTCACTCTGAGATACTAGCTATGCTACATAGAGTTTATATATATGTAACAATACCCTAGGCTCTAATGACTAAGCTATCAGTAATAAATATAGATCAAAAGTAAAGATAGGTCTTAGCTGACATCAGAATAAAGGTATTTCTAGATAAGATAAGATATCCATCTACTGCCTAATGTAATAACTATGAGATAAAAGAAAAGAAAAATAGTTATTTCTAAGTATAGTGTTACACAACTGAGATATATTAATAAAGAAATAAGAATGAGTAAACTATTTGTTATTGAGCTTGCTGATAAACAAGTAAAGTAAAAAGATATAGTATTAGAAAACTGGAAGGCACTGGTATGACCAGTTGGTGTTAATAATTAGTCAGCAGATAGCTGGCAGATTGTAATGGCATATCTAGCTTTATCTACATTTATAATTATACATAATAATTATAAGTACAGATAATGTATTATAAGGGGCTATAGCAGACCTACAAGCATTATATACTGTTCAACACGCTTACAGATAATAGTTTAAGCTTTATCTAGCTTTATCTATAAATATAATTATTGTAATATATGATCAATTTTTCTAAGAATTGCAGAATATAGAATATATTCCAGGGAATTATATTAGACTTGAAATTCTTGCTTCTTTGAGGCTATTTTGTCTATAAGTATCATAAAACCATTCTTGTACTATATAAAAACTAGATTAAATATAGGTATGTTATATTATATACTCTACTAAGTCTACTTATAGTTTAGATACTAACATGCCCAGACAGCTCAGTAGCTAAGATGTGTGATGCATATAAGAAATACTTAAGATAAATCTGAGAGTTCAAACTCTAGTAAGAGCGAATAAAAACTAAATGTAAAATATAAAATATAATTAGAAAATGTAAGAAATAAGAATTGAGAACTGCAATAGGCTGTGCTAGAAGAGGAAATACAGTGAATTTTAACTTTATTTCTATAATTATTTCTTTTCCAGAGTCACTATACTTATACATCTAGTAATGTCTTATAATATCTGGTAATATCTAGCAACTCTGATGTGACTTGCCATTTCATTCAAGTCTTATATACTTTGTGATTTCTACAAACTCTACTGTACTAGATTTACAATTACCAGACTATGCATCAGAATTATGTATATTATTTATATTATTTATCTTATAATTATTTATAATCCTTTATCATTTTAACCTAGGTTTTCTGATGTCAGATCAGATGTGAAGGCAGAAATCATAAATAAAGTGTGGGTATCAAAGGGAATTTTATTTTAAAGATATGACCTTATTTACAGAATAATAAATGTTATATGAAATACTAAGGTGTGGACCAACAGAAAGTGATACCTGCTGATATCAAGTGATCATGAATGACATCTAAGATGTTAACCTGATTATTTGATTGGGAGATCACTATAGTTTACAAGCAATTGGGAGGAAGACTATACTAAGAAATTGAGCAGGGTAGCTATTGATCGCTGGTGACCACTACCAATCACTGCTATTCACAACTGCTCTTAGAAGATCATGGCCGAGCAGCTGCAGTTACAAAGAATCACCCTGGTTTTGGCAGTAGATTTATGTATTTCTGATTTTTGTCCAGAAAAGCCTATCATAATTACCATCTGTGCTCCAGGTGTTTACCACAGTATCATGTACATATACTTTATCCTATAACAGAGTCAGTTTTTTGCGTACTGATGATTTTTGAAGATATGTTTCTCTATCTAGTTCTGTATGCTGGCATACAACCAATAACCATCTTTCCCCTCCTTATGAGTCTTAGATCCCAGTAAAAAGTCGATGTTCTCAAATATACTCAGATATACTTGAATGTGGGATTTGAATTTCCCATACTGGTATAGATACGAGTATGTAAAATGACCATATACACATTTTTATATACTGTCATTCTGGCGCATTGATGGCAAAACAAATTTCTTATACTCTTATATATGAAATATAGGAGAATATAAGAATTCCTCAAATGACGCGAAATCTCTCTATCTCCCTATATCTGCATACACAGCTGACTGTTTCTATACATGTATATATTCCCAGATAGGGACATCTAGTATATATAGGTATATGTAGGCTATTTTTATTTTGTTTGATATTCATATAGATGAATATATCATGTGAGTATAGGATATCGATTTTCGTATAAATTTTATATTAAGATCTAGGAATATCTACTACTAGAGTAGAATATCGAAAGCATTATGATTTTATATTACCAATCATTTTTTTGCCCTCTTGCTGCCAGTAGTACTTTTCGAGTTAGAAGCAAGCTTGAATCACTGAAAAAATCATCAGCCTACGGCAACATGTGACCACAAAACAAAAAAAAATGTACTTGTTCTTCATCCATCCCTTTCACATGATTGTCCCAATATAATGCAAATTGCGCTGTTGTACCACCAGAATTCTATGTACACTATTTGATGGCACATAGATTGCTAGATAGACAGGTAAATATTAGTACTATAATGTTTTTTTGAATGAAGAGACATACTGTGGTGTATTGGGTTTCATAGATAACATCTTTGTAGTTTTCTTGCATGATGTTTGAGATCCTGACATCAAAGGGACTGGTGTGGGAGAATCAGATGCCTGAGATAGCTCACCAGGTACTGTAACTGGTACTAGTGCCTGCGTAATACTCAATTCTGGTGTTTTGGTATTGATAGTACTTGATACTTCTGGTACATCTGTAGCATCAAGATTAGAATGCATAGGAGGTAGAATAATAGTCAGTATGATAGAAGGAGAAATAAGAGGAGTGGGAGGAGTGCTTGGTGAGAGGAGCAGGAGGAGTGCTGGTGGGAGGAGCAATGGAGATAGTAGGAACAATAGCCTTGCCATCAGGAGGTGCAGTAGGAGGAGCAACTAGAGCAATAGGAAGAGTAGTAGGGAGAGTGGCAGAAAGAGTGACTAGAGAAGTAACAAGCTGAGTAATGGGAGGAGCTTCAGGCGAAGGTTCCATAATAATGTCCGAGTCAATATCCAGGTGAGTGACAGAGTGACCAATGGGGCAAGCAACAGGATGAGCGACAGCAGAATTGAATAAAGGATTATTTATCTATATTAAATCAATAATGTTGCTGAAATAGCAGAAATTATGTAGAACTTACCTAAATCAAGCCACTGTTACTAGTACCCGGATCTAGAATATTGATTAGTGGTACTTGAGTTGAGAGATGCTCAGAATTAGTCAACGTATTGGGAGGGG
Source organism: Sarcodon sp. MG97 (assembly GCA_003313065.1). Classification (NCBI taxonomy): domain Eukaryota; kingdom Fungi; phylum Basidiomycota; class Agaricomycetes; order Thelephorales; family Thelephoraceae; genus Sarcodon; species Sarcodon sp. MG97. Next base: position 233 of record QGOD01002485.1, on the reverse strand, counting down.
CTTGAACTGATACAATTAGTGGGATTGGTACTAGTGGGTCAGATACATCCTAAAGAGAGCCAATAGCATGATACAGCAAATACCAGTCAAACTTTATTAGAAAACATGGAAGGGCAGAATTGAATAACTGGAGTACATACCAGAATTACGCTGATATGCCCCTGATTACCTATACCCTGTGAGATGCGCTAAATCGTCATTATTCATCTCATTATAGCTCTCGAACATCTGCG
>QGOD01002484.1:183545-199085 GCA_003313065.1 Sarcodon sp. MG97 | reverse complement strand
CTTGATAAGACTTGTTCTGATGATTATATCGTACATCTTTCTTGTAGTCGTGAGTCTTGACTGTGCCTTATATCCAGGGGGTCTTGTATACTTTCTGTATGGTCTTGGTCAATGATTGAAATATCCTGTAGTATGTAAGGCGGTTAGGATAGGAATCCTAACATATGATTACTGATATTTTAACAAAGCCACTTTATCGCTCTCTTGTTTCTTCATTTAGAAAGATGATGGGTATATATATTATGGGGGAGTCATAGAGATATATCATTATAGGAGAGTGTTAAGTATGATTCTCTATCTCTACACTTAGTATGATATTTCTTCTTGTCTCATTTCGTCTTGTGTGACATGTCACATCACATCTAAAGTGGAGATGAGAGTCTTCCTTCTTCAGTTTCTTACTCTCATCTCTAGACCAATTGAGTCTTCCTCTTAGTTCTGAGTGTATCATTTAACAACAATTACAATATCAAGGTTATGACGACTAAATATCGAAAACAATAAATCTCAGTGCTTTGGTAAGTCACTGTATTGTAGTTACCTAAATATCGAAAACAATAAATCTAATATACATTTTAATAATGGAAATAAAAGAATAAAAAGAATACGAACCTCAGTGCTTTGGTAAGTCACTGAGGGAGAAAAAAAGGAGTCTTAACCTAAAAATCGCGCCTTTATCTGAGGCGGATACAAACAGTTATGACGAAAAAGGTCGCTCGAGATCGCTCGAGATCTGTCGAGACGAGCCGTTACCTTTTTTGGATAAAATGTGCGACCGTGAGAATGAATCGGCAATAGCCGAATATGCGCATCGAAAACTAAAAGAAAAATGAGAGATAAATGAAAAAGAAATAAACCAATCGGTGAAGAATTAATATTTGATCTCCAGTCCTATCCTGACATACAAGGCAGAGGGCAATAGCAATGAAATTAAGACAAAAGCATGAGATTCAAGATGAAAACTAGTGTAAAGACGAGTGATAAAATCAAATATTACAAAAAGACTTAGATCTCAAGAAAAAAATCACAACTGAGAGAGCAGGATAATAATTTTTTTATTTCTAAGTTTGTACAGGCTTTTATATGTAAATTTTAAACTAAAACTAAAGGAGTAAAGTGAAAATATTACTAATAAAACAAGCTAATAAATCAGTTTCAGATGATATCAAAATATTAAGAAAATATCGCTAAAATTGTAAGACAATAACAAAAGACTAAAATAGAAAAGTAAAGCAATCGTAAAAAACAAAGTTGTGAACTAGACTAAAAAGGAAATAGAAGTTTTATTGTCTTTTAAAACAAAAAAATTAGTGAACATAAAAGAAAATGGTGAAACAAAAGAATGGAATAATATTTTAGTATGAATAAAAGAACAAATAGAAATAGATGATTGGAGAATCGGGATGATTGAGTGTTGATGACAATAGCAGTGAGATATGGTAGTGATAACTATGCTAAATAATTGTAATGATAGTATTATTTGCATGGATTATCACAGACTTTTCAAGAGCTATTTGGTGAAATAGTAGTAGATTTAGCACATTTTGGAGGATAGAGTTAGCAGGGGGCATATCAGTATCTCTCACCTTTCACCTCTATAATTGTTTGGGTTTCACTTGAATAATTAAACTACTCAATATTAGGATTGCTCTTAATTCTTGCACATTCATTCAGTTATCTGCAAAAGATTCATAGATAATTTTGCATACCTCTCGCACATCTCGTGCCATCACTAGTTGGTCTTATAGATCTATTGGTTATTGTACAAACTTTGTTGAATGCCCTCACACCAACAATGGACCTTTTGTATCAGCTATAGGTGTATAGTGATCTTCTTGGTTGCTACTAGGTCTATTATATCAGCGTTAACATATTCTCTTATCCAGTATACTTATGTCAGCATTCTATGGAACAGTTATGCATTATCCTTAAGGTAGTCACATTACCCATCACATATTCCTTTAGGTTATATCTTATACCAAACCTTTATATCTCTCTTCTCCTCTAGCATCTCTAGACAAGATTTGACCATATTAGAGCTCTAGATATTCTCCTATCTCTTGATTATTTTCATTATTTTCCATTTAGTATTTCTTTCAATATTGATTATTCTTTCTTATAGTTTATCAATTATTAATTTCTCTTTCTTCTTTACCTATTCAGTTGTTATCCCCATTAGGATATATTATTAGTCATAGTTTCCTTATTAAGATAGTTATTCCCATGGGCCAATAGATACACATATAAGAACACCATGTAGCAGCTAGAGTCCCCTCAATTTGGATTTTGACTTTGTCCCCACTACTAGTCTAAGGAAAATAAGAGCTTAGGTGGATATCTAGCCTCTACACTTTCCTTGCCACCTTCATCATAGTCACTATTCTGCAGATTAGCTTCATATTTGATAGTTTGGTAGTTAAGAATATAATATCTTTACCCTAGCTTTATCTATTTCTCACACTTCACTCTATCTCTTATCCCTCTCGCCCTTCATCTTATAATTGTTTTTTGGGTTTCACTTGGATAATTAGACCATTCAATTTAGAAGTTCTCCTGATTCTCGCACCTTTGTTAGCTTATCTACAAATTTTTCACAGATAAATTCACACCCTTTATCCCATCTTGCACCATCAGTAGTCAGTCTTACAGACCTATTAGTTATTTTGCAAACTTTCTTGAATGCTCTTGCACCAATAATAGACCTCTTGTATCAACTATAGGCATATAGCGATCTCCTTGGTTGCTACCAGGTCTAACATATCAATAATATTTAGATATGGACCCTTGGCTGAGACCAGTGGAAGATGAGATCTGGGATGTAGATAGCCCAGCATTAAGCAGAGAGATGATATTATTAACTCAAATAGGAGTGAGAGATTTTATAGTGAGTTTCAAGTGTTTGTTATGCTTTATTTGGTTCAAGTTCAACTATTTATGATCACATGACCTGTGGGAATAAGTCACATGACCAAATTCCAAAAATGGAAACCAGTATGGAATGATTATACTTCTCAGCATCATTAGCAACAAAACTGTTTATACATTTGATTAAAGTAAAATATTTATATCTCACTCAGAAAAAATATTACATAATATATAAGATAGGATTATGATCTTCAATATCAAAAGTATATTATCTAATATTTTGATACTTTTACCCTATATGGTTATTGTATTATAAGCATATGAATATAAAAGTATCAAATATACAAATGGTTTTATGAGTTACTATACTGCCCTTTCCATTGGAACTCCTATATGTCTCTTCTATCTTATATTACTGTTTCACACTGCCTTGTATTATACTCTGGTTTCACATTACTAATTAGTATTAGTTTATTCTAGACTCTGAATATATAAATATAGTTACAACTGCTTATATTTCTTCAGTTTGAATATCAACTTAGACTTACTCTCCTCTCATCTTGCTCCTTTGTGTGATAACTTCTTGGAGTTCCATACTTGCATTATCATCTCTTGAAGTTAGAACACTAAGATATAGAGAAGGGCACAGTTTCTTATAAACTGAAGCCAAGTTCCATTTATCTTAGAATTTCTTTAGAATTTCTTTCATCTTAGAGATTTAGTTCTTAACAGTATATTTAAACTCACACTTTTCACATCTCATTCTAGCCATTGTTGGTTAGGTTGCCTTAATTAACAAGACCACACACATACTCTCTTAACTATCCTCTATTCTTATACTCTATAACTTATACACAATCTAAGGCCTATTAGGATTTTCTTGATTACTATCAATTCAGACTCAAACTACTATTTCTGATCACTCATTATATGGTAAACACATGGCTATTATATAATTGAGAATGGGATAATAAAGCTTAGGATAAATGGGCTACTTACCTAGTAGTAATTAGTCATTCTTAGTAAGAACTTTCTCATATTCTATTATTCTTAGTCAGAATCTGTCTATATAATGTCATAATCTCAGTCGATTTTGACCTTCCTTATATCTTTAACTATCTTTGTCAGGATCTCATTCCAAGTCTGTCAGGATTCTGTTCAGACCTCCAGTATTATATTCGCTATCATCTCTTCATTTACATTCAGTTCCTCGTTTACTATTCTAGTCTAATGTTAAAGACTGAATCTCTAATACGGAAGCTTCCTATCAGAACTCCTTTATGTCTCCCCTATCTTTGTATCATTATGTCACACTGCCTTGTATTATATACTGGTTTTACATTATCGATTAGTTCTAGTTTACTCTGAACTCCGAGTATATAAATGTAGTTATAACTACTTATATTCTTAAGTTTAAATATCAACTTAGACTTGCTCTCCTCTCACTTTGCTCTTTGTGTGATAACTCCTTGGAGTTCTATACTATTTTAGTTGGCTAGAAATTGGAACAATGAGATGTGGTGAAGGGTGCAGCTTCTTATAAGCTGAAGCCAAGTTCTGCTCATTCAGAAATTCCTTTAAAATTCCATCCATCTTAGAGATTCAGTTCTTAACAACTGACAACAACTAAATATTCCACAATGAAGAAAGCAAAATGCAAAGTGTAAAATAAAATATGAAATAAGGGTAAAGGTGTGAAGTATGAAGATGTGCAAAATAGAAATAAGAAGTGAAGGCTGGCAATAACAAAAGATAGAAACTCTATATGTAATACTAAGAAACTATAGCAACCTGGAATATGAAGTGTAATGAGATGCAAGATAATTGAGTAAGCATAAGATAATCAATCAAGTGCAAGATAATCAATCAAGTGTGAGATAATAGAGTGAGAGGTAAAGGCAATAGATGATAAATGATGAGGATGAGAGCACAAATAATACTAAATCATAATACTGAAGTGATAAGACTTAAATTGAAAGCAAGAGATGAACTAGTTTATTATTATTATATATTTTTATATCTAAAAATTGCACTAAACTACTTCAAAATAGTGCTAACAATTTTCTACATATAGGGGCATCATAGAGTATATCAGAGAGTAACTAGTTAAAAGGGGAGCATAGGTGGCATACTACAATACTGTAAAAAGTTGACAATAAGTAATATCCAAATATAGAAGGTATAGTAATTGTGGAAAGTGAAGAATCTTTTAAATTACTGAATATGGTAATTGATAGAAAGAAATTTGTAAACAATAAGGCTGGATAAAAGACTGTAAAATGATGAAAAATACTTATAAAACATAATTAAGGCTGAATGAGTGGACTTTGAGGGGTGATTGAAAGAATCAAAAGGGCAGGAAGGTGTGCAAAATTGATAAAAAGGGGTTTTTGAAGGATGCAAGTCTTTTAATTAAATTAGGTGTTATGTTGATGTGTAGAACCTGGTGGCAGCTAAGGAGATCGCTATATGCCTATAGCTGATACAAAAGGTCCATGTCAGTGCGAGGGCATTCAGGAAAGTTTGCACAACAACCTATAGTTCTAAAAGAACTACTAGGAGCTGACACGAGATATGCGAGATGTGCAAGATAAGTGCAAAATTATCCATGAATCTTTTGCAGATAATTGAATGAATGTACAAAAATTAAAGGAATCCTAATATCAAGTGGTCCAATTGTTCGAGTGAAACCCAAACAATTATAAGGCAAAAGATGAGAGATGTGAGATAGAATGAAGCTAGAACAAGAATAAGAGCAAGAATGTGCGATAAAATTGAATATCGCAAATAAACTCAAATAAACTCAAATAAAATCGAAACTTGGAATAGCAGGATGATGATTGTTTTGTTTCTAAGTTTGTACAGGTTTTTATATCTAAATTTTGAACTAAACTAAAGTAGAAAGGTCAAAATATCTGTTAGGATTTCGACTTTTACCCATCTTTCGGTTCAGAATTGACATATCCAGACACTCATTGCATGGATCTCACATGGATCCCATATGTCGCTCATGGAAAGGGTACAAACTTCATCTCGTCATATGTCCATCGATATCGATCGTCATCTTTCGTAATTATGGGAACCTTACGTTATGGATGATTTCTCCATTAGGAAATATTCTCAGAATTCTTCCGATTTTCCTTCCTTTTGTATTACAAGTTTTTCGACCCTGTTTCAGACCCTCCTTTCCACCTCATTATTGCTCTTTTCTTACCCTGTTTGATATCCTTACCATTACCTCTCCTTTACCTCGATGCTACCCTCCTTTCTTAGGGTTTAGGGTTTCTCAAATTGTATATAAACCGCTGTATTCTCTCTAGTAGTTCTCTAACTTGAATTTGGTTTTTCCTCTCACCTCTACACTTGCCCTCCTACAAGTTCATCCTAAGTCATTGGATAGCTTTGGAGACCAATATTGAGAACGTCCCTAACACTGGGTATCGTTGAAGCTAATCTAGTTGAATTAGTTCTAGTAGAAGAGTATAAACGGAATTGAATCTGGGAAACTACTAAATTACCTCCTGGAAAGAAAGCTATTGGTTCATGCTGGTTCATGAAGATAAAGTGTCTTGCAGATGGTTCAATTGAATGCTACAGAGCAAGACTTATTGCAAAAGATTATTCACAATAGCCTGGTTTTGATTATTCCTCTACATTTGCTCCAACTGTTCACTTTGCATCCATTTGCACCATTCTAGCTATTGCTGCAATCGAAGGCCTTCATCTATAGTCTATCGATATATCTCATGCCTTTCTCAATAGAGATTTAACAGAGGAGATTTATATAGAGCAGCTAGAAGGATTTGAAGTTGGAGGACCAGATTATGTCTGTAGGCTTCAGAAGTTACTTTATGATCTTAAACAGATAGCCAGGACATGGAATCAAAAACTACACACTACTCTATAAAAGATGGGATTTACTCATATAAAGTCTGACAATAGTGTCTATATTTACACTCAAGACAATAACCATATTATTCTTCTAGTCTTTGTTGACAATATCACAATTGTTGGTAAATCCTTCCCACTCCTAGATTCCATTGTCAGTGAATTATCAGGCTACTTCAAGTTGCAGGATCTTGGTCCCACAGATCATCTGCTTGGGATAAAGGTTGAATGTGACTTTGATAAGCAACAGATCTACTTATCACAGTGCCAGTATGTTATTAATATGCTAGATAAGTATGGTCTTACCAATGTGAAACCAGTCACTACCCCAATGGAACCAGAATTCAAACTCTCTGCTTCAATGGGCCCACAGGATACTGATGAAGTCACATATATGAAGACTATTCCCTATATCAATACTGTTGGAAGTCTCATGTTTTTGGCAACAATATCTCATCCAGATATAGCATATTCTGTTAGCATTCTATGTTAGTTCAACTCTAATCCTGGTCCAAAGTATTGGACAGCTATTAAACACCTCCTATGCTATCTCAAGGGGTCTATAGATTATCGCCTTATCTATGGACCAGATCCTGATTCAAAGGAAATTTTCTTAGCATATTTTGATGCAGACCATAGTGGTAATCCAGATAATAGATGCTCAACTAGTGGATATCTCCTAAAGATTGGAACAGGTGCTGTCAGCTAGAGCAGCTGGCTTCAGTCTCTAGTAGTATTATCTATAACTGAGGCAGAATATATTGTAGCAGTAGATGCAGGAAAAGAGGTTGTTTGGATGTGTCAGTTTTTGATAGAGCTTGGATATTTCTTTGATTCACCCTCTATTCTTCACTTGGATAATCAATCTGCTATTTCTGTTACTCAAAATCCAGAACATCATGGAAGGATGAAGCACTTAGATCTGAGATGGTACTAGTTATGGGATACTATTGATGCTGGGTTAATTTCTACTTCTTTTATTCCAACTAATAATATGATTGCTGATATTTTAACAAAACCACTTTATCGCTCTCTTGTTTCTTCATTCAGAAAGATGATGGGTATATATATTATGGGGGAGTCATAGAGATATATCATCATGGGGGAGTGTTAAGTATGATTCTCTATCTCTACACTTAGTATGATATTTCTTCTTGTCTCATTTCATCTTGTGTGACATGTCATATCACATCTAAAGCGGAGATGAGAGTCTTCCTTCTTCAGTTTCTTACTCTTATCTCCAGACCAATTGAGTCTTCCTCTTGGTTCTGAGTGCATCATTTAACATATTGCCCTTCATACCCAAGTGGGACATGCTCCAAAAATGACCTCCACTTCCATTCCACATAAACCATCTCAACAAGATTGTGGAATATAAAAGATGAGCTGATTATGCTTTTCAGAGTTTGTATCCAAACCCTATCCTAACTACCTGTCTTGTCTTTTACCACAGAGTCGCATAAGGGCCCATGTGCCACCAATGGACAACAGTTTATTTATATGATTTTCCATTTGTTGAGACAAGTCCTAAGAACTTTCGACATTCCAAACAGTGTCAGTCCTATCAGCAGAACTGGCCACATTAGTATCAAGGTTACAATAGACTGTACAGAGCGAGAAACTATTTCTAAAATACATTTTAATAACGAAAATAAAGAAAAGTAGAAGTATGCAAACCTCAGTGTTTTCATGAATTACTGAGGAAGAAAGAAAGGGGCAAAAACTAGAATATTGCACCTTTATCTAAGGTAGATACAAAATATAATAACGAAATTGATCACTCAAGACTCGTTGAAATAAATCATTACCTTTTTTAGACAAAAGCTGCGATCATGAGAATCTTTGGTAATAGCTGAATATGCGCGTCGAAAAGTAAAAGAAAAAATAAGAAACAAATATAAAGAAAATAAAGTGGTTGGTGAAGAATTAATATTTGACCTTGAATATTATCTTGACATGCCCCCTCAAATATTAATGACACCCATATAGGATAGCATGTGATCCAATCATGCCTGAGTAAGTGGTTTTGTCAAAGTGTCTGCGAACATATCTTTGGTTTGAAGATATCAAAGATCAATTAATTTATCTGCGAATGCTTCACGAATAGAATGATAGTGTATGTCGATATGTTTTGTGCAAGAATGAAAAGTGCTATTGCACACCATCACTAGAGCACTGCTACTATCTGAATTTATCAGAATACCCATTTCTGAGTAGCGATCGCTATAAATCTCGGATAGTAAAGTGCAAAGCCATATCACTTCTTTGGTCACATGAGTTAAAGTGATATATTTGGCTTCTGTGCTTGATAAAGTGACGATATGTTGTTTTTTCGAAGACCATGAGATAGCATCCCCATATTTGGTAAAGACATATCCCAATATGGAGTGTCGATCATCTTCGTCATTTTCCCAACTCATATCAGCATAACCTTTTATCTCGTTATCATCGAGATTTCCTTTTTTATCATAATAAACAAGTTTTTTCTCTCGCGTGCCTTTTAAATACTTTATTACTCATTTAGCTTCTCACCAATGTGCTTCGCCTGGATTTTGTAAGAATTGCAATAAAAATGTTACCACATAACAAATTTCGGGGCGAGTTCCTAACACAGCATACATCAAGGAGCTAATAAGTTCACGATAAGGAATCGATCACATCTCTTGTTGCTCTTCGATGGTTTCGGAACATTGCAATTTTGATAACTTTTGTCCGATAGTAAGTGGAACGAGCAAAGATTTCGTATCTCACATTCCAAATTTTTCGATAATGTGATCGATATATGCCATTTGACTCAGCATTCCGATCTTTTGTTTTCTATCTCTCTCGACTTTTGTTCCTAGCATCCAAGATAATTCTCCAATATCCGTCATTTCAAATTTCTTTTTGAGAAGTGAACGAGTTTTATTCATTCATTCTGGAGAATCGGTAGCCATGGTAAGATTGTCAGTTGAACAACGAATAATTGTAATCCCTGTTCTGTCCCTTTTATAAAATACCGCATAATCAATTTGTGAGCGAGTAAAATGGATCAAGTAGAAAGTTTTGCAAAGTTTTTTATACCATTGTCATCCTGCCTATTTTAATCCGTAAAGACTTTTGATTAATTGACAGACTTTTCCTTCTGAATTTGGCAGATTATAACCAGGTGGTATCTCCATATATATGGTTTCGTCTAAATTGCCATTTAAATATGCTGATTTAACGTCTATTTGATGAAGTTCCCAGTCATATTGAATCACTAATGCGATCACTGTTTGAATCAAAGGTAATTTGGCAACAGGTGCGAATGTTTCTTTGTAATCAACTCCAAATTCTTGTGTAAAACCTCGCACGACAAGTCTAGCATGATATTTTGCAATCTTTCCTTCAGCATCATGCTTTTCTCTAAAAACCCAGCGACATCTGACAATGTTTGTATTGGTGGGTCATTTCATCAACTGCCATGTTCTAAATGACTCTAGTCGATTTATTTCTTCTTTAATCGCTTCTTTCCACCTTTTCCAATCATTTTGCTTTTGCACTTCTTCAATTGTATTTGGTTCACCAAAAGGAGTATTCATAGTGGTGAGTACATAACTTGGATTTTGATTCACATCAGTTATACAACTTAGCAACATCTTTCCACTACTTTTCCCTTCTTTTGTTCCTTCTCCAGCCGCTAATCTTCTAAAGTAGTCTGAGGGTTTCTTCTCCTGAGTCGATTGACGAAGTTCAGGAACCTTCCCAATTTTGGTTGGCACTTCTTCGATCAAACTTTCTGCTACTTCTTCTTCTTCTTCTTCTTTGGCTGCTGGAATCAATAGAATCGAAGATGGTGTTGGAGATGGATGAGAAGAAATAGAAATAGGAGTAGGAATTGGCATAGGAGTTAGCTTTGGAGTGATTTTAAAAATACCTGGAGGATGATCTGGGATTATTACAACTTCTTCTGAATGAATTGGTGTGAAAATAATATCTCTTTTGATGGAAATCAATTTTGAATCCAGCCAATATATGTGACATCCTTTCAATTGTGAATCGAACCCAACAAATCGACCTTCGCAACTTTGCGAATTTAATTTGCCTGGATGAGTAGATTTTACCCAGACTCACGATCCCCAAGGCTTAATATTTTTGAGATTTGGTGGTCTACCATATCTAGCTTGATATGGAGTTGAATGATTAAGATGTTTTGTTGCAGTACAATTTCAAATCTACATAGTGTGAACAGCTGCTTCTGCCCAAAGAATTTTTGGTAATCCAGATTCAATGAGCATCACTCAAATATGCAAAGCAATTATACTGTTACATCACTCAGTGATTCCATTGGATGTGGGCAAATCATGAACGGTAAGTAAACAATGAGTACCTCACGACTTGAGATATCTATCAAATTCTTTGCTCATATATTCTCCTCCTTAATCTGTTTGTAGAGCCTTGATTCTCTTATGATTTTGGGTTTCGATCAAGTTATCCAGATCTTGAAATTTCTTCATCATCTAGCTTTTACTTTTTATTGGCTCTAAAAAGCCCCACCTAGTACCTTGATCGATAAAAGTACTCCAATATTTATTTTCTCCTAGTGATATAGTTTAAGCTGGTCCCCAGACATCTGAATGAAAAACATCTCCAAATGTCAGATCGATTTGCTCTCATTCTTTTGGGAATGGTGCACGTTTAATCTTCACCTGCACACAAACTTCGCAAAATTTTTCAGAATCATCTGTTAATTCTATTCCAGTAATTTTGCCTTCTTTTATCAGTTTTAAAAGTACAATTGAAGAAATGTGTGCCATAGATTGATGAAGATCATGTAGGAACATTGCTGCAAATGCACTAGAATTGTGATCAATAGTAGAAGCTTCTCCAGCTTCTTGATTGAATTGCCAAATTCTGCTAACTTGCGAAATTTGACTGATTGTTCGATTCTTCTTTCGATCGAGTAGTTCAAGTTTTCCATTCTTGATCAAAGTTGAATAACCTTCTTCATCTGCTTTGCTAAGTGAAATAAGTATGAAGGTGATATCAGGCAAATATAAAACATTTCGCAATTTGATTTGAGTGGATGTATTGCCATTCGGAATGAAGATCAACATATCTCCTCTTCCAGTCACTCGAAGTATGCGATTATCAGCTATTGAGATCAGATGGAGCGAAATAGATTTAAAATTGGTGAGAGCATCAAAATTCGACGAAATATGATCGCTCGCCCCACTATCAAAGATGAAAGTCTGTTTTATAATCTCCTTCATTTTCTTCAGTAGTGCCATAAATGTATGAGAAGAGCTATCAGACTCTTTTTCTGAGACCTCTTCGATTTGCGCTGATTTCACTTGTGTCGATTTATCTCCCTTTTTCTTAAACCTCTGCTAGTGAGGTCCTTGACCTTCTTTTCCTCCATCTTTCTTTCAGCAATTTTCAATCATATGACCTTTTTTGCAATATTCGGGATTTGTGCATTGAATTTTTTCTTTCGATTTCTTCTTTGCTTCTTTCCCCGATTTGCTCACAAATGCTGTACTAGTTGATCCACTCTAAATGGTACGTCTTGTATATTCATCTTCTACTGCACCGATTAGTTCAAAGGGCAAAATTTTCATCTTAGTTATCTGACTGGCTGTATAAAGACCAGTGATAACATTTCCATAAATCATTAGTAAGGAATTTACAATGATCATGACAAAATCTTTGTCCGAAATACTCTGTCCCATTGCTGCTAACTCTTCTTTCATTTTAACTAATTGTGCAAAGTGCTCGCAAACATCTTGATTCTTGTCACAACGAAGATCTTGAAAACATTGACGTAAATCCATTGTGAATACTGGAGTTCACTTTTTGTATTCATCGCAATCGGCTTCAATATCACGATTGCAAGTACGCAAATCTGCATACTTTCTGGAATCAATGAGAGAATTATGTTCTTCACTTAGCTCTCTTTTATTAAATATTCCTCATCTTTTTCTAGTACTTCATCTCTAGCTTTTATCGCATCTAATGTCGCGGTCAGCCCTAGCAATGGAATGCAAGGACGAATGGCTCAACCTTCAAAATATTTCAGGAGGCCTGTCACACCCATAAGAGCACCAAGACGAGCTCTATAGAGGATCCAATTTGATCCATTTGAAGCGAGCTTGGGAAGAGTTTTAAATAGCAATGTTTCATCTGTATCTGTCATCGACATTGCACTTTAGCACACCCAGGCTCATAACCTATCAAGGTTAGAACAGACTGTACAGAGCGAGAAAATAGTTCTCAGTGTTTTCGTGAATCACTATATTGTATTTACCTGTACAGAGCGAGAAAATATTTCTAAAATACATTTTAATAATGAAAATAAAGAAAAGTAGAAGTATGCGAACCTCAGTGTTTTCGTGAATCACTGAGGGAGAAAGAAAGGGGCAAAAACTAGAATATCGCACCTTTATCTGAGGCGGATACAAAATATAATGACGAAATCGATCGCTCGAGACTCGTCGAGACGAATCGTTACCTTTTTTAGACAAAAGCTGCGATCGTGAGAATCTTCGGTAACAGCCGAATATGCGCGTCGAAAAGTAAAAGAAAAAATAAGAAACAAATGTAAAGAAAATAAAGTGGTCGGTGAAGAATTAATATTTGACATTGAATATTATCTTGACAATCAGGATCAGTCACGATCTTATTGAGAGCGTGTCAGAATCAAGAATCGTGATACTCGGCCTTCAAAAGTTACCTGGTCCATCGTGAAATCCCAAATGCAGATTGTCTTATCGTCAGAGCCAGAGGCAAACCGCTTGCCGCCAGGTGAAACAGCAACGGCATGTACTGCCCCTCGCAAAACACATACAAATCTCTATTTCCGAACACGATTTCTATAGTTTCGGGGCGTGATGTGGACTGGCCCGCACTAGTTAATCTTTTTCGAGGTCACGCAGGGGCAGTTCGTTCCATCGCATTTTCACCAGACAGCAGGCAGATTGTCTCAGGTTCTGATGAGGGGATGGTGAAGATTTGGGATGCGGAGACTGGTCAGCTCATTAATAGAGGACACTTTGAGGACCACGATATTTCAGTCAAATCCGTCGCGTTCTCACCAGACCGTAAGGTAGCTGCTTCAGGATTGGACGATGACAAGTACAAGGTCGAACAGCAGAAGTTTCTCCGAATGTCACCAAGGAGCCGTCACTTCTTTGGCGTTCTCTCACGATGGTACGAAAATCATCTCAGGTTCTGACGACGAAACAGTTTTTATCTGGGAAGTAGCAACGGGTCAAATCATTGCAGGTCCATTTGAGAGCACCGGAGCAGTCATCTCTCTGGCCTTCTCACCAGATGATAAAAGGGTTGTCTTATCCACTTCTGACTGGCCAATCCAAATTCTGGATGCAGAGACAGGTTCCACCATTCCAAGTCCCTTTGGAGGTCATGTGCACAAACCCATCTCCATTTCAATCTCGGATGATGGCGCACACATTATCTCAGGTTCTTTAGATGGGATAGTTCGGATCTGGGCCGTGAAAACTGGTCAGGTCATAGCTGGACCTTTTAGAGGCCACGGCGTGGAAGTGTGTGCTGTTGCTTTTTCACCTGACGGCAAGCATGCTGTCTCTGGCTCTATGGACACGACGATCAGGATCTGGAATCTCAAGATGAACCAGGTAACTCTGGAACTTCACATAAGTTGCCGTCGATTTATCGTATATTCTTCATTCAGACAAACATGATTGTGACACGTTCTGTTGATAAGGCTGTCCCTGTATGGAGTGTAGAGAGCGTTGAGGACTCCTCTCCACAGATGAAAGAACATCTGAATAGAATACCGCCCATAAGTGGTAGACAGAGTCTTCCCCCATTCTGTGGTAAAAGAGTAGGCGGAGATGGGTGGTTACGCCGGTGTGATCTAGATCCTTTAGATCCTGATGGAGGTCACGATAAGCTCGACTACGATCCGCTTCTTGTCTACGTTCCTCCATCCCGCAGAGACGGTCTATGTGGAATCGAAACAAAAGTCGTTTTTGGCGCACAGCCTACTCGGGTGGACTTTCAGCCGGTTCGAACACGGAGAGTCATGGACAAAGTGCCGTCTAACACCTGTGAGCACTGAGAGGTGTTTATCCATCGTTCACCTGACCTGAAAATCCTTGCAGGGTTGTTACCGTGTCAAAGCCAGACCCTGCAAATATATTTGTGTCACAGTTCGTCAGCCGCTATAGTTGTCGTATGTAACTTCAAATGCTATTCACTCACATGCTTGATGTATCATGCATCATGGACTATTTTTAAATTTGGCGGGCGGATGTTTTATGGACGCGAGTCTTCATCAATCTCGAACCTTCGAAATAATACTACTGTATTAGCCAAATTCCTGAGTGCTTGCTATTACAACTCTTCCCAGTCGGAGAGCATGTGGTGCAGTCATGTGCATATACTAGCACTTTGATCGAGGACAAGTTATCTGGTCTAACCCAAAATGCGAACATCCCATCTCAGCGCACCGTGGTAGCGGTTCAGCAAAATTAGTGGCAATAGCAGCGTTTTCGTGCGAGATGGCGTTTCCTCTCCCCTCGAGCCACATAGCGATTCCAGCAGCATTGGACAGCCATGTCAGACTCAACCTGTCATATTAGCTAATTTGGCAGCAGTACACACGAACCTCTACACCGGAGGCACCCGCCGAGCCGGTGAAACCCAGTTTTCCTATCACGTAGTGTATGACCTGACGCCAATCTGGATTTGTTAGAGCTGTTCTAAAGGCCGCGAACGATGGCAAAGAAGGCCAGGTTGATTCAGGAACCACGTATCCTGCTAAATCTCTCTCTCTCTCTC
>QGOD01002484.1:160750-183525 GCA_003313065.1 Sarcodon sp. MG97 | reverse complement strand
TCTCTCTCTCTTGCTGTAAAAGACTTTTCCGGCCAATGTATTGAATGCGCTGGACGACTCGGAATGTTGTGATCTCGAATCACGACTCTCTCTGGGAAAGCACCAAGCTGGTCTCACACAACTTGCAAAAAAAAAAGTTACAGTTCGTAACCACCTCACAACCCGTGATGAGACCGCTTTACCAGATTCATTTCCGCGACAAGTGCAAACAGATCACACCCACAGAGGAGTGTTGGAATAACAAACAGAACTTGGTCACCTCTATTTGATCCATACCCAGTGATCCAGATGCTCCATTCTTCCGGTAGTTGGTTGTTTTTCTTGTTTCTGCAATGTCGACGTCTTGTTTGTAGCTATTTAGACATTTCCCGTTTGGGTACAATCGGAGACATTACTCAGGCTAGTACAACGCCCGACGCTTGTAACACCTCAGAGATTTCCCCCATTCTCTGAGGTAAAGTCCTTTCATTACATCAGCATCAGTTATATTTTACATTACTAACTAGCTCCCTAGCCTAGCTAACTTAGTTTTCTGTCAAGGAGATGGACCCAGACATCCGTGTGCCATTTTCTTTGAAGAAATTCTACAGACGCCACATGTTTATCTGATGACGGCATATGTAGATAAGAAATTATCGATCATCCTCCAGCTGACCTGCACTGTTCGCAGATCTCTTCAAATCTTCGAAAAAAAAAAATACCATCAAAAAAATTGAAGCTCGGTTTCACAGACGAGAAATTGGACGGTATTCTCAAGATTGGCTTATTATGGTCAGGTTACAGCAAGGACCTTGGAGGAGCAGTACACGTTGAGTACACACTTGTTGCTTTTTTCATCTTTTTTCATCTGAAACAGCAAGCATGATGGTTCCTGCTCCGAGGACAAAACAATCAAGATTCGGAATCTCAAGATTGTGAACCAAGTAAATTTATAAAATTTACGTAGACAAGCTGGGCTGTGTGTCTCATTCTGTCGATGTTACCCATCTGGAACGGAACCTAAACAAAAAAAAAAAAAGAAAGCAACGCTCAGGACCACTCTCCGCAGATCAAACAACTTTACCCGAACAAAACACCATCCATAAGCGGCAGACGGTCTCTTCCCTCCCCCCCCCCACTTCGTGGCCGACGCGTACTAGTAGATGGGTGGTAACTATGGGTAACGGCTTCCATTTAACCTACATCCATCACTTCAAAATAGCCACAACAAGCTCCTTTTCTACGTCCCCGCATCATGTCGAGACGGTCTATGCGGAATCAAAACAAAGGCGCTTTCACCCGTGGCCTAAGGAAGTTCCTAAACGGGATGCCTCTATTGTGACCATTGAACGATATTGAACACCTGTGAGCAGCACATATTTAGTCTTATTAGTATATAATTTACTTCCCAGATCACGATCACGTCCTGTTAAATGATCCATTCTATTCGGAACGTTTTTTTTATGCAGGATCCCGTGCCAAAATCGGACCATCCCGCGACACAAATCTTGGAATGCTCGTTGTTTTTATTGTAAGTCATATTTGGCATGCTTCTGATTCTCGACTACTTTGTGGCACAAGGGCTCGGTTGATATAGTCGTACGTCAGAAGTGGGGTAGCAATTACTAAACGGGATTGCGTATCTGTCAACGCAAGTCCAAATATACGTAAACGAAATCATGTGGTGCGTTCTATAGTACTTCTAATCTAATCTTAACCTCCTAGTGAATATCAACTTATCCTGACAAATGCAATTTGATTTTATTATGATGTCCTACTACTGTACAGGTAATTTTGTGAAAACGAAATGCACCTGCGATGTCCGTATTGGCATAACTCGCCAAGTAATGTGTTTTCGAATTCTCTTTATCTCTCCCCTCGAAGGAACAAAAAGAAATCGAGTTTCAACTCACACATCCATACTTATGTATGGCCAACAACAGTCTTTCATTACATCTAATATTTCAAGAGTTGATGCTCCAAGCCTGGCGGGGTAACCGAACAGCAAGGGACAGTCCTAGGGCAGAAAGTGTGATAAAAACCAAGTATACTGCATAGCCACCCAACCAATTTTTTTCTAATGAGAGTGCGAAGAATGATGTTGAGGCAGCGGGGCCGAGTGCCCGAGCAAGTGATACTGTGGTTTGAGCCATTCCGTTCACGCTACCGAGCGACTGCTTACTCGGTGCTGAGGTGGTGACGAAGATAAAGATTGCACCTGAGAAAGCCGGAACAAACCGATGTCAGCCCTGGGAACATAAGAAACAAAACGGGAGTGCGTACCATAAGCCATGTCCATAATGATTACAAGGGAGAGTTGGAGTATTACAGCCGCCCATACAACAGCTGACAAACCCCATGATTTGGCAAGATAGTTGATCACAGGAAAGAGTACGAATATTGCGGGGAATGAGCACATTCCCATCAGGAAAACGCGTTGGGGACCAATTCTCCTGACAATTATGGGAAAAAATATGCCTTGGAGGACCCCATTTGTGATTCCGAATAGTCCGAGGCACGTGCCTATAGCTGGCGGGTCTAAACCTAACCCGCCCATGCTGATTTCAGTTGAATAGAACAACGGCTGCAAGGCACCGAATGATATATCTAAGAAAGCGAGTATGCAGTAGTTGACGACAGATAATAATACGGGCCTAGTCATGACGTCCCGAAGAGGTATAGAGGTATGTTTTGGTGAGCCTTCTTGAATTATGTCTGTCGATAACTTGCTTGCGCGTTTGTTAACAGTCTAGAATGACATTAATTTATGAGAATGCAGCGTGTTTGACGGCATACCTCATTCAGAAAAAGGAGAGAGATCACAAGTGCAAAGATTGCGAAAAATGCTGCGAAGAGACACGAGAGAAGATAGGGATGTTCTTTCCAAAACAAATTGTGGAAAGTAGAGGGAAACCTCTCATAAGGACGAGAAAGAATTCCGCCCGCGAAAGGTCTAATAACATCAGCATTGAGCAAGACACTCGACTCTTTGTAATGAGAGAAACCCACCCTATGGTTACACCGATGGCCCAGACAATAGGCATAAAAGCAAACGCCCTGGCCAAGTTCGTAGAGTCCGTGATCTCTGCCATCATACACTTGATGACTCCGATGTTTCCGTTGAGCATACCTGCCAGGGACCGGCTGGCAAAGGAATAGGTCAATGACACGAGCGCAAAAAAGTCTAATCACGTTCCACCAACCTGAGGAGCAGAGTAGCGAATGATTTTGAGAATCCAAAGAGGATCATGGACATGGAGAGTCCACCCAGACCAATCAGAAGAACAGGTTTGCGTCCGATTTGATCAGAGATACGACTCCATTGAAGAACACACATAGCCTGTGCAAGGAAGAAGAAAGATTCCTACGACAAGGGTGTTCAGCTAGTCCGTTTATCATTAACCCGGAAGACCACGACTTACAATCATTCCTAACAAACACGCAGCATGCATCGTAAGCTTTATGAAGAAAAGAAGCAGAAGTGTTCTAACCCGCGTAATAGCCGACTCTCCTGTTGTCACCACCTGTTATATTCAGTTCACTGACGAGCTAGTGAATAATGGATGAATAGGATCTTCTTTGATTAGAATCCAGAGAAGGACGCGTACGTGATTTACAAAGGGCCGTATACACATGGCAGATATGGGCTCTGCCAGCTGTAGGAGCAAGATGATGGATATCTGGAGCTTCGGGAGAGGGGTTGCTTTCTTAGTACGACGGGAACCATTATTGTACGATTCATGCTCCGTTTGTAGGAGAGGGGATTGTTCGTCGACAGAGGGTTTCTTCATGACAGTAGGAGTAGACATGGATGTGCGGCGATGGCGAGAACTGGAGGGGCCACGAAAGACATGAAGGGCGAGAACGACCTTATAAAAGACTGGATGGCTCTGAGATAAAATGTCGGTGTATCAGTCGCTTCTTTCACTTGGAATGTTTGTCAGGTCGGGTTCAAACCAGTACTAATTCTCCGAGGCTGAAAATGAAGTGTTGGGGCTAGAACGCGACTATGAATCGAGACTCACACAGTTCGGAGTTCAATGATCGATCACCGGTTATCATTTACCGGATTTAAATTTTGCCTTAACTCTTCCGTCAATCGAGTCTTGGTCGCTCTCCCGAACTTTTCCTCTTTAGGTTACATTCCCTCTCCATAATAACCGTTCGCGATCCAAATCGGGCCCAGGGTCAGTTATATAAATAATGATAATAACACAACACACTAGTATTCTAGTCTTGTTGCTACTAATCTTCGTACATCATTAAATTTAGTCATCTCGCTTCATAAGTTGACCTCTCTCCCAAACTTGAATGATCTCCGCATAGTGACTACCGGGAGTGCACCAGTACCACTTGAAGACGTCACGACTCCGCTCGAGGACATGGAAGGCACACTACTTGGACGGACCGAGGAATTAATCGGTAATGAAGCCGGTCCACTAGGAATACCGGAACTGCTGGGCAGCAGGGACGATCCTCCTGGTACTCCAGAGCCACTTGGTTTTATCGATGGTCCGCTAGAGCCACTATGTTTCAACGATGAGCTGATTAGTAGTGGAGACGATCCACTCGGTACACCGGAACCACTCGACGAACCAACAAGGCTTGGAGATGATCCGATAGGCATGCCGGAACTAGTAGGTATTGATGATGAGCTGACAGGATTGGAAAATGATCCACTAGGTGCACCAGAACCGCTCGATTTCAACGATGAGCTGACGGGTAACGGGGCTGATCCACCAAGTGGACTGGAACCGCTAGGTTTTAGAGACGAACTGACAGGCAGTGGGGATGATCCACTGTGTGCAACAGAGTTACTCGGTCTGACAGGTAACGGGGTTGATCCACTGGGTGCACCAGAACTGCTGGATTTCAATGACAAACTACTGGGAGGCATCCCGCTTTCACTCGAATGGGGGATACTAACCTATTCCAAGAAAATCAATTGGAAAGAAGTTGATCAAAAAGTATCAATAATTCTTACTACTGTACTGCTCGGTAGAACACCGCCACCGGAGCTGCTCTTCGGTGCTCCTGTTCCGCTCATGTGGGGAGAGCTAGCCTGAATTGAGAACAACTCAGAACGGGAAATACTCAATGGGCGGCAGTTTTTCTTACCGGCATACTCGGTAACACACCACCGGAATGACTGCCAGTGCCACTCGGAGTGGGAGAACTAAAAGACACCGGCACGCTCGTCAATACAATGCTTGACAGCACACTGCTTGTGACGGGATTATCGTTGCCGTTATTCTATGTAGATCGGATAGTTAGCAGGGAAGTTGCGATAATGGCAATTCAAACCATACAGGACAATCAGAGTAGGGCCAATCGCAGTAAGGGTCGCCAGTATGATGATGATGATGATGATGATGATGATGATAGTGAGGACCGGGGTAATCTTGCCAGCTATCACCATCGTCGTCTCGCGCTATTAGACCTTCCTGGTGGACTGGACTAGGTGCGGCCAGAGCGGTGTTTAAGAGAGAGAACGACACGAAAGATATCAATGGGTGGCTGAATAGCATGATGAATGGAAGCATGTCAGAGAGTTATCAGATATGAGAAAGAATAAATATCCGCCAGGGATGCCGTGAAGAAACGCGGACGAGCTCGAAAGCAAGGCAAGATCAAGGAGAATTGGGGGCAGTTACTTGGCAGTAGAATTGGAATTGTTGGGAACCTTTTATGTCGCAGGCTAAGCGTCTGGACACGGTGGCGCAAAGGTGAAACCTTGACATCGTACATACAAGGTGGTAACAGAATAATCATCAAGTTTTAGATCATTCAGATGCGGGCTACATCCCGGAAGAGAGAAGACATCAAGCTTAAGAATGAATACTTGTATGTGATCGTTGCCACAAAGAGATCCGCTTCCTCGTGATTGAACTTGATTTTAGTATGCGATACCAGACATTGGTGGTGCAACAAGACTAAAGCCGGGAGATTTTTTGCAAATCGACACATAACCGGTCCCTTTTGTGGAGCATCATGCATCAAATTGTCACACTATTTTCAGGCTAGGGAATCATACCAGATTGATCATGATGGATAGTATGAGAGTTTTAGTCGCGTATAGCATGATAGGCAGTATATCTGTAACAGCATAGGACCTGAGGCGTGGAGAACGGAAACAAATCAAACCGCGAATGGCAACGTAGCCAAGCTTAACAACACCTCCTTGGTTCGGATTATATTGTTCCTTGTCATGATTGAGCGTTGAAATCAGATCAGTTGAGAGGGGTGAAGCCTAGACATTATATATAGTATAGGCAAATTAAATTCACCTCTCTCCCAAACTTGACCAGACTTTGCGCAGGGGGTTTACCGGCGGCCTTATGACTCCACTTGATGGCTTTGCGACATTACTCGGTCGTACCAAGGAGTTGTTCGGTAACGAAGCTGATCCATTTGGAATACCGAGACCGCTCACCTTTAACAACAAACTGCTAGGGAGTGACGACGATCCACCAGGTGCCTCAGACCTACTTGGTTTTATCGATGATCTGCTATGCACACTGGAACTACTGGTTTCAACGATGAGCTAGGTGGTAGTGGGGACGATCCACCGGTACACCGGAACCATCAGATTTTAGGACGAACTGGCCGGGTATGGATATGACCCACTAGGTTTCAACGATGAGCTGACAGGTAACGGAGGGGATTCACTGAACGCACTAGTCTTTGAAGATGACTTGGCAGGTTGCGAGGACATCTACTAGCTGCTCCGGAGCTGCCTGGTTCTTGCGGGAACCGCCAGGCACGCTGGAGCCATTAGGTGTCAGCGATGAGCTGATCGGCAGTAGGGAGGATCTACTTGATATACTAGAACCACTAGATTTCAACAATGAGCTGACTGGTGATGGGGACGATCCGCTTGGTACGCTAAAACCACTAAGAGGCATCCCGATTTCCTTTGATTGAGTACTAACCTATCCGAAGAAAATTAGTTGGATTTTCGCAGTAACGGCAATAAACATCGTACAGGATAATCCGAATGGGACCAATCGCCGTAAGCACTGGTGTGATTGTGCTGGTCATCGGATGTTATTGACCTGGACTTTGCAGAGAATTGCGAGTAAGAACGAATGTCCGCCAGGGCTGTCGCAAGAAACTGAAATGACCTCGGAAAAAGAAAACAAGACCACGAAGAATTGCCAGCAACTACTTGGTAGTAGGTGCATAATTGTTGGAAGCCATTTTGTAGCGCAGGCCAACTGCGATGGCGCTATATACTCATGGTGACAACGAACAAGCACCTAGTTTTAGATCAGAATAAGGCTGGATATCACATCGATCCCAGATCTGGATGGGGACGAGCTCAAGAGCAAATACTTGTACGTGATCGTTGCCACAAAGACGAGTGCTTACTTGGGTTTGGATGTACAATAGACATGACGATGCGACAAGGTTGCACTTGAGTCTGGAGATTTTTGGAAGAGCGACACAAGCCCCTGTTGTGGACCATCAAGTGTTACATTATTGCCAGGGCTAAAAATGATACTGTATTGATAAAGAGAGCATCATAATGAGATTTCAGTCGAAGAGAAGTTGTGAAATCACAGGTAGGTGTAGAGAAGGCAAGCCTGATAAAATTGCAACTGGCTACGTGGCAGAGTTTACACTATCTCCATTGGCCCGGGTTATTATGGTGGTTGAGTGCTGAGATTAGGTCAATTGAAAGACGGGAAGCATGGGGATTATCTATAATGCTGATATGGCGTAGACGAACACCAGTGAATCTCGCCCAAGGAGACGATTGTGATGGGCCAGTCATCAGTTGAACGCAAGGGGGTGTTCACTTATCATAGCTTGTGAATGAATTCTACTGTAGTGCAGGATACGTAGAAAGAGTGCCCGGGAGTCGGATACCAAGCCAATCAGCGGCGACCGCTGCAGCATTGGATTACTTCGTGCAGTGAGATTCCTCCGGCGAGACAGTCACTGTCACTATGATGGCCTATTTCGATTGTCACAGGCAGAGTTAAGTCACAATAGTCACTGACGTGCCTTTCAAGAACCGAACCGAGGGACCGGCGACATGGGTTGGCCTCGCAACCCATCGTCGTTATGGTCTGAATTGCACGGCATGTTCCGTATGCCTGAAATATTCAAGTGCTCTCGATGTTGGCATGCCGCGACAAAACTACACCTTGGTTTCATGGTGTGAGATTAGTACGTACCAGCAGATTTGATAATTGATTTTTATCTGTGACAGATGATGGGATTCTCCTCAACTGTTTATGTGATTGTATGAAATCCATCAGACGCAAGCTTTCCTCGACCTAGAGCCAACAACGGAATTTAAGCTTTGAAGAACTAGAATCACACTGTATATAAAGTGAAACTTCGAGTTCGCACAATATATATCCTCAGACTGGACTGCCTTTGCACTCAAGTGACCGGACATCTGCTAACCAAAGTCGTGGTGGCAGGCCAGGAACTCACCGGATAATATTTGCCAGGAATGTATCCTCCGCAGAATGTTCTAAGAGTGATGAGATACAACCTGAGCATGACCAACCTGACATGTCGTTATCCATAACAGATGGATACAGGTTCAATTATTTGCATCGATGACAGTCATTTTCAAGGTATGAACGGGAATAAGATAGAGCGTAACATTCTATTACGACGTAAATTTTCCGCACAAGGTACAACGCCGGTTGGCTGACTCGATGTTCCTAGCTGCCCAGTTTTGGCAGCAGCCTTGATTGAAGGCGTCTATTTCGTGATGATCGTATTGCGACCATCAACATGCCATTGTCACACAAAAACATGGAACTAATTTGAAAAGGCGCGGGGTGTAGCCGGAAAGTTTCATGCAGTTGTTGGATGGGTGTGCCATTCTGTCAGGTGGGTCATGTCTTTGTGGCACGCCTAGATGGATCCTATCTCAAAGATGGTTGCGGTCGTGGGAAGAAGGAAGATAACCACGTGCTGAAAGTTTTTTTTTGACGATGACTCTTGAAAGAAATCGAGTAAAAACATGGCGTCATTAGAAAGGTAGCCTTCAAATACAGGAAAGGCATAGGGTAGAATGATTGAGAACCGTCGAATTGTTGAATTGATTTTATGCTTCAATTGGTTCGTCAATGGCGAGGGGAATCCAGTGAGAGATAGATCGGAAGCTAAAATCAGAGGTATGTTACATCCGAACCACATAGGTCATCGATAGCAAGTGAAGGGAATCTGGCCAGACCATGTACAAGAGCAGTGTTGGATGTAACGCGTGTCAGGGACCCCAAACTGTTGCTGGCGTTTTTGTTGGCAAAATGATTCAGATGGCAACTGCAGTCTTTAATCCATTTGTAAAACCTGTCTCAGAGGACCCAGAATGTATGCTAGACAGCAAACGCAGTGATCAAGCTCGTCGAAGAGCAGAAACATCGGGAGATTGAGAATAAAAGCCACGTGGGAAGTGGCTGTGAGTTATGGGGTCCTGGCTCAGTTTCGAAAGCAATTGAAGCAACTTTCGGTTGTCGCTCTCCCAATTGCCTCTTTCCTGCGCTCGCCGCCCCCTCGTTTCCATTCTCCCTTCGAGGTTATTCACGACATCCGACGTCCCTCGACTTATCCTAATCACGGGCTAATCACACTGCCCGCCACCAGTCAGGCTTGTTCCAGACGTCTCTCGGAGTGTTTTCCTTGTTATCTTTGTCCAGTTTTCCGTTGCCTTCTATTCTTGTCTTTTCATCTCATCTTTTTCTCTGGGCTATTTTTATCATGACTACTACTTCTCGACAGCCCAAGGCTCAGAGGAAGGGTATGACCGATTCCGGCCCTCGGTGTGTTCCTACATTACATTCACTCCCAATTCCGGACTTGCACAGACTAACTTTTCTTGCAAGCCGTATGCAGGCTTGGACTGGTTCACGCGCATCCCCGACCTTCTCTCCGGGTATGAGTCCTCAGCGGTTGTCGAATGGTCCTCAAGCTCCCAAGGACTCTGGTGCTTTCCCTCCTCTGAATCAGTCGAATGGTAATCGCCCTTCGGATACTGAACGTACTCTTCAGGCCCTCACTGGCTTAATCGTGCGTTTGTATTTGTCTCCTATATAAGCTATTTTTCCATCTGGCTGCTAGGGAACCACCGTGACTTTATCCACAAAGACCTCTCAGCGGTATGAGGGTGTTGTATCTTCTACTAGCGGTGAAGGAGATACAACTGGCGTTACCCTCAAGGATGTCAAAGAGATCTCTTCTCCAGGGTCACCACTCAAGGAGCAGATTTTCATTGCCTCAACCAATATCGATGTGTGGTCTTCTGGTCCTGCAGACGCGAAGGCACTCAATGGCGATTGTAAGGATTATTCCAGATTTTCGAGTTCATAAATTGACCACTTTGTGCGGTGTAGCTTTCAAGACAGACATGGATATTAGCCAAAAATCAGGCGTCCGACGAGAACGCGAGCTCACTGCCTGGGCATCTTCTACTGATACTCCTAGTCCTCCTGTCAATGTTACATTTGGAGCCCACAGTGACGAGGCAACATTTGGGCCTGGCGCTGCGGGCTCGAATGGTGCTTGGGATCAATTTGCTGTAAACGAGAAATTATTTGGTGTCAAAACTAACTTTGATGAAGACTTGTATACAACGAAACTGGATCGAAATGCCGCAGATTACAAAGAGCGCGAGCGTAAAGCTCAGCAGATTGCGAATGAAATCATGGGTGTGAGTTTGATTTACAAGTGTTAACATTGATCATATGTTGAGTCTATTTGTGAAAGTCTTCCACGGCAAATCCTCACATTCGGGAAGAAAGGACCATGGATCACGTTGATGATACTGGAACTAACGAAGAAGACAAGTATGTCATGTACCACTCACAAAGGTTCATCTTCTCATCCTCTTCGATCAGGTATGCAGGCGTCGTGCGTAGTGCCAATGCCTACGTTCCACCGGGTGCTCGGAAGGCCGCTGGAGTTGTCGCCACGGAAGATACAAGTAAATCCGAAGTCCCTAAAGTATCGATCAATGCTCCAGATGGGTCCTCGGTCACGCCGACTGTAAATTCACCATCGGCTAAAGGCTCTCCTGCTCCCGCCAAGGTTCGTCTATCATGTGCCTGGCTGGACTTGGGGAATGATCTGATATGTCAATTAATTAGCCTTCTGCCGATCCAGTGCCCGCGTTCCGAGATTTTGTCACAACGGAGAAGCAGAGGCTCACACAGAAGAAGCAAGCTTTGATGAAGAATGAGAGGGACAAGCGGATGGCCGAATTCCTGAAGTTCAGTCAAAATTTCAAGGTAAGCATAAACAGTATAATGAACTACTTGTTACTCAACCATCTTGTGCAGCTCAAGAAACCGATCCCCGATGATTTGGTTCCCATTTTGGCTAAGGATGAGGATAAACAACGTTTAATTCGAGAAAAGACTACGCAAGATGCTTCTTCAGATTCTGCACGTGCGATTGGACAGACATCGTCGACAATGTCTCCATCGCCAACCGCTCGCGTTCAGCCACCCGTATCCGCGAAAGTCGTTGCCAATCCTCCCGTTCCTAAGATAAGTGGAACAACGCCAGTTCCGAAACCTGCAGCAACAAAAGGCGTCGAGGCACCTGTCAAACGATCATCTTTGTTTATCCAACCAATCCCGCCTTTTAAGGGCAGGAAGTCCACTACGCCTGTGCAAGCTTCCAACGATCCTCCTGCTTCCCCGACCACAGGTCGTTTGAATGTCAACGCTTCCTCCTTCAAGCCAAACCCCAAGGCCGTTGCATTCACACCGGTAAAATCTTCTGCTTTTTTTCAAATTGATGACTTATCTTTTGTCAGAGTGCTTCTCCTGCGAACGCGACTGGACCATCCGCTGCCAACGCATCGCCAAAAGCTAAGGCTGCAGAACCAGCACCACCTTCAAAGCCCAACCCATTCTTTGGAACTCAAATTACAAAAAAGACTCTTCCAGTCCACATCAAGGACGATTTCAGCCCGTTCAAATACCACAAAGTGGTAGAAGCTGCCGCAGTTTGTAAGTAGCCACCCACACTTTCAGAATATTTCAGAATATGTTCGAACTTTTCGTACAGCTGCGATGTGGCCTTACAACGGCAAACGTTACATGCAGATGTTCCCTGCCCCAAGCACACCTGCTCAACAGCAGTCACCGCACATGGCACCTCCTGTTCCGCCTCCGATGCCTCCGCCTTCGTATGAAGAAGTTGAATCAAACCAACAAGCTGCTGCCCAGTCTCGTGGCTACGTGTATGCTTACCCTCCATACTACCCAGGACAAGTGGGTGGAGCCTTCTATATATCCTGAATGATTGTAGTGATTTACCACTCTAGCCTATGATGCCTGGAATGGCTCCCCCTCCCCCTGGTGCTTATATGCCTTCGCCGTACATGCACCCCATGCACTATCAACATGCTATGCCACCTCCAAATGGTTAGTCTTTCCTTCCGTGGCACAAATTATTATCAACGTCATTCGCATAGGAATGTATCCCTCGCCGAGCATGGGACAAATGCCACGTAAGTACTTCCGCACAATCATTACTTGGGATTCATGGACATTCTATTTCCAGCACCTGGAGCGTATATGCCCCCACCACCACCGCCTGGGACATATCCTCCTCCGCCTAATAGTGCGGGCCCGCGCCCCTCGATGCCGCCAACACCCATCCCAGCTCATGCTCATCCTTATTACGCACAAAGTCCACAACGTATGATGATGCCTCCTTCTATGATTGCTGTCGAAAAGCCCTTATTTTTTTTAAACCCAGTGCAACACGCTGTGCCATATCCTATGATGATGCCTCCAGGGCAGCACGTACCACACCCGTATGAAGGAGCCCCGGCTCCTCAAGTACCTATGGGCGGTGTTGGGCATGCCTGAGGAGTGTCGCCATCGCGCGCCCTAAATGGCCGGATTTCCTCTATCTCTGCACAAGTCATTGTTGGTTGGTTCAATATAGGGGGATGTTTTTCACACGGCACTTCAATGTGTCCGCCGAGTTTGTTGATGTTGTGTGTCCGTGTTTGTTTGCAGGATTTTTCCCTGTATCTATCTAGCGTTATCCCCAATGTTGTTGTTGCTGTGTGATGTTTTGTGTTTGATGGTTCGCAATTTACCGCGGTGCTAGGTAATTCAATGTCACTCACTGTATCAGACTTGCCAATCAATCTCTAGAGGAGATGCCTGTCAACTTGCTTTTATATATCTATACATCAAAATCACTCATCCTATCCACGTTCAGTAGCGATAGTGACTTTCTTCAACAACCCTTGCAAGGAAGCCGAAATACCTCTATCGTTAAGCTGCAACCAACTTTCTAATTTTACCCGTATCGAGCCCAACTCTGTACACAGCGGCAATTGCCCATCAGGACGAGCCAGCGTAGGATTGAGCAACAATTCGAAAAGCTCGGTCCACAAATCTACCTGCCAGTACCGCTTAAACGATGCAGACAGTTTGTATCGGGGTGTAGTATTAGCAGTACCACCGCTGGCACATGCCACAACAGAATGCTCGTCAAAGTATTTCCCGTAGAGCATGCAGTACACAATCCCCGCTAGCCCGAAATAGTCGGGTTGGTACGTCCAAGGCGCACCACTTCTCATTTCCTTGCAGTCCCGAGCATCTGTGGGCCAGTCGGCGATGAATTGTTGGCCTTTGGAGAACTGCCGGGTGTTGATTGTGCGTCCGAAGTCGATGAGTTTTATTCCTTTGTACGACCATCCGCCCGTACCGGAGGGCTGGTATGCTGATGACCATGCAGACGAGCCGCCGGGGACTGCTTCGAGGCGGAGCAGACAGTTGTCGATTTTAAGGTCCCCGTGGATGAATCCCTGCGCGTGCATTGCCTCTACAAGTCTGAGCAGTTCGATTGTGAAGAATACGACAAGAAGTTCGTCTAGACATGCGCCTTTTTGCCCGATGTTGATTTCATGGACGCGGTTCACGAGTTCAAGGAGGGTACCTTGTGAGCACATGTCCAGAACGAGGAAACTTTCGTCGCGGAATGCAAACAAAGCGTAAGGTTCGATAATAGAAGATCGCAAGTCTGGAGGGAGTGAGGAGCGTAGATTTTGCAATACGCAGAATTCCCAAAGGTTTTTTGGTCTGACGACTTTGATCGCTACCATGGCATCGATGTCTGCATCTGCATCGTCTTCGGTAAGAGCTACATCTTTAGCTGCAAACACCGCTCCAAATCCACCTTCCCCGAGTTTGCCAACAACACCATACTGGCGGCCACCGAGAGTTAATGGAAACTCGTCGGAGATATGCGACGATGTATTGCTCCCCCTACGTTCCTGTTTCTTACAAAACCTTTGCAACAGAGCTAGCTGGTTGGCATCTTCATGCATGTAGTCATGTAAACCTGCGTTCGGAGGTGCAAGGGATAATAATGTGGATGTTATTGATGGTTCGAATGGGACACATGGATTTGGAGGTTTGAACGACGACGCAACAGTCACGGCCTCGATAAGACTCAGGGCACCAGTCCTTGCTTCTAAATTTTGGCCGAGTCGATTATCGGTCGTGAAACGGCCTTCCTCTTCAAACTCGTCCTCGCCATCATCATCTGGGTAGTCGGGGGAATAAACGGGATCATATCGCAGATGTTCTTGAGTTCCCTCCTGCTCATCTTCTTTTCTAAGTTCTGCAGCTAATTGCATGGCAGCTATTGTTGCATCTTGTATTTTAAACGAAGGAGCCATAGGCAGAGTACTCGTTGTGGTGACCTCAAACGTTCTCTCGGCTATTGGTGTCATGATGTCAACGTCTGCTCGGCCAAATCGACCTCTATATGATCCGATATTGTCGTCGGTACTCTCTGCTCCAGGCGTCTTCACCTCGATGAGGTCTTCTCTTACCTCCCCGTCGAAGTTGGGCTCCGGAGTGCCCGACGATTGGTCATCTTCATCTTCCTCTTCTGCATCGTCATCGAAATGTTGATTTGCTGAAAGAACACGTTTAGAGGACGATGCGAGTCCTGAGTCTCGATTCTCAAAACGGGAACCGGGGTCCACGTAAGGTTTGAATGCCGACCTTGATACTGGCTTGTTCTCATCCTGAGCAGTTGGTCGACTGAAAACTTTGAAAGATGAGTGTTGCTTTAGATCTCTGAGGGGAGTGAACGTTGTGGCTTTATTTCCTACTCCAGGGCAGAAAGATTGTGGTTTCTGCGATTCTTCAACGTGTGATGGGGCAGGGGTGAATACCTTGGAAAAGACGGTGCCTGGCTTGTTGGTTTCTCCGGATGACGAGGGTTGGATGGGTCTAGATGAAGATGGGCGTAGAGGCACACCGGCATTCTCATCTGAAATGTCCTGTACTGATGGTGGAATAACTTCCTTAGTTGCAAGCGCTTTACGCGCATTTGCTGGCGGAACATTATCCTGGAGGTCCGGGTCGACATATGGTTGGAACTTTTGAGATATATTAGTTTAAAAAAATATTTCAAATGTGGACTAACTCTAACAGGAGTTGGTTTGGGATCTTGACGCAAGTTCTCATCCACAAAAGGCGTAAATGCTGGACAGATGAATTAGGATAGCAAAAGCATACGACAAGGACCGAAATACTTACTCTGGCCTTTCGGAGGCGCGTTGGAATTCTCGTTGCTCAACTCCCGGATGTGGGAATTGCTAAACGGTTGTTTAGGTATAATCTTGACGGTATGAACGGGAGCGTGCTTGCTTCCAGGGATGATTCCGTAACGCATAGACTTCTCAGGAGAGTTGTACATGCCAAACACATCCGCAAGAGCTTCCTTTGTAGCGAGCGTGACGGTTGGCTCGGCAGAGACCAATAAACTTTTCCGCCCAGGGCGAAGGTTCTTTGTACCATCATCATTGAAATTAACACGGACTTTGGACGTACGTTCGAGATCGAGATCTGTAGGGGCAGGAGGAGGCCATTTTTTGCCGAGAAGACCCATGGATCGTGCACGAGCTTCTTGAATACTATATTCTATCCCCTCTTTCGTAAAAATCAGAGACATGTCAAGGCGGAGTTTCTCAGGTCGTTTGCCTGGCGCAGGTCTTGCGAGCATTGGTGCGTAGCGATTGTGTCCAGGGTTATGTGCGTCCTTGATGGGGTTACGCTCTTGAAATTGTTGGTATTTAGCTTTTAGACGGTCTGTTGGGCGTGCTCGACGATGTATGCCTCGTCGA
The DNA here is from genome assembly GCA_003313065.1 of Sarcodon sp. MG97. Lineage (NCBI taxonomy): Eukaryota > Fungi > Basidiomycota > Agaricomycetes > Thelephorales > Thelephoraceae > Sarcodon > Sarcodon sp. MG97. The sequence continues at coordinate 167,411 of QGOD01002484.1, read as the reverse complement.
TAGAGTTCGTCAGCCTGAGAAAGGCTCGAACGCTACTTAGGGAAGCAAAAATATACATTCAATAACGAGACTTACTTTTCTGTTTTTTCAAGTAAATGTGCATATTCTTCATAAAGCAAAGCATAACTGGTCCCGATACTCTTGGATAATAAATGAGAATAGACGCTCCCGGGATCTTCAACATGTTTGGCATACAGAACCCAGAGCTTGAGGTATCGAAGGTCGGACTTGTAGTGATTATCTTTGAGAAAAGCTTTCGTAGCTTCTTCCAGTAAATCAACGAGCCCAGAGTCCACAGCATGTTCTGGCGAGTAGTTGTGTTCGAGCCATTGAGCATACTGGTAGTAGATATCTAATGGATCATCATCCTGGGCTATATCGAGGTCGGCGATTTGTTGTTGGAACCTTTGACGCTCCTGATCCAAGTTGGTATTACCAGTGCTGGAAGACGGATGCATGGCACTGAACACTTCCGCGATTCTAAGACGCGTTGAGAAGGCGCGGATTCGTCACGTGATGAAGAGGGAACGCGGCTTCCGTGTGCTCCAGTGCAAACACGTGCAAACAACGTTTGGCCACATTGCCTCTTCCCGTCTAACATTGTTGTGCTTGAATAAGAACGCGGCTTGGCTTGATTAGATTCATTTGAGGATGCCTGCCGGTTCTACTACTCGCTATATCGCTCCTAAATCAAATGTGCCACGTCCCTCTCTTCCTTGGGAACACTCAAATCCTCAGCTACAGCATCGTTCGTGGCTTGCTATCTTAAACATGTCAACATTTCACTCACTCATCAGTACAGTTGATCCAGCTAAAGCTTTGCCTGTCAAGTTTCAAGAGATCTCTAGGGAAGGTCACGTAGCTTTGGTGAGATCCGCGTTAATCATCCTTCGCGTTCATCTGACACTCCATTCAGGTTGGTAGGATGAAGATTCCAACTGTACGCTTTCTATCTGTATAGCATCGATTTCAAGCGCGATTTACGGTTCTTTTAGCCCAGCGGCCACGCATTCATTCTTAGGAGGCTCGACACAGATGCTATAAGTCTCACGACGATGTTCAGAGCTGCCTTTCCCGCTGCTAGCGATGATGCTGAAAGAGCAGAGTTGACCTGGATTAAGAATAACTATGACTTGGGCGGTGCGAACAAAAGTGGACGAGCAAGATTTGCTGGGACATGGGCTAGTGTAGACGTTGCATTGGCCATCGCAGACACCTACTCCATCAGCCACCTGCTACCGCCCTTGATCGATGCCGTACCCGATCCTGCTCAAACTTACAGCAAAGAGAAGCGTGCACAACAAAAGGCAGCTGCTCAACCTCTAACCCCTCAGCCCACTCCCCCTTCACCAGTGAAATCGGCTGGTCCCAACAAACGACGAAAGGAATCTTCACCACAGCCTACGCCCCGCAGGTCTCCTACACCTGTCTTATCTCCGCGCCGGTCCACTCGGCTGAAAAGTCCCGTACCTACTGCGGTTCCCCTTCCGTTGTCACCTAGACGAACGCCAAAGGCCCTCAGAGTCCGACATGAAGCTCCCGATGCTTCCAACGTACATTTAGTAGACGAAGAGACAGAGACGGCAATTGCTACTGAACCCAACATGATCGAAGATGTACAGGAGCAAAGAGATCTCATTCAAGATCTCAAAGCTCGGCGAGCAGCAAATGGACAGGATCAAATAGAAGGGGCATCCGAGGAATCCTCTTCTTTGAAGCGTACGATTGCCGAAGTAGAACCACCTTTACAACTTGATGTCAAGGAGCCAGAATCCGGGCCACGGACCGTTGCAACAAATAGCCGAATTCGTATGTTGCAGAACATGGGGCCAGAGAGGAAATCTTTGGCGTGGGGGATCGCAGCATTCGCTGCCGGCGTTGGTGCTATGTATGTGGTGTATATATAATATACTGGATACTCTCTTTGCTGACGCCTCTTCAGCTTATTGCCAAATTGGTGGCTCTGAAATCCTGTACAGTAGAGGATAGTTTTGAATTTCCGTTGAGCGCCCTATACTTCTTTGGGTATGATTGTCATATTTGTTTACACTTCTATCATGGTTGAACATGGGATAGCTTCATCTGATACGATTAAACAGTAGTCATTAGTTTCTTTTCCTTTTGTTTCTTACGCCTTGTTTTGTCCGAGTCATTTATGATTCTGTATGCGAAGGCAATGAGCGTTCATTCGTAATTTTCGGGAGGATTTAACTATCGTCAGCAGATTATTACAACTGCGTGTTGACCGCCGGGCTGGCTGGCGAGTGAACCAATACACTAGGACAAAACTATTGATGGAAGTAGGTCGGGGGAATTGAGATCGAGGTGTTTACGACGAATTTCCATAGTCGTCTATTGGATAGTATACCGTCCGGTAGTTAACAAGTTAACTATTGGAAATCCTGTCTTTTGGCGTAGCTGTCGGAGCGTACCTCCGAGTAGAGCGATAGTCATGCGATATTTTTCTATATATGAAGATGCTAGAGTCGACATTACTAGTCTGGTATCGACAGAACCGAGCGGGATCTCTGTTTTCATACTTGGATTGAACTTTGTTAGGGTCTAGAACGATAATCTTGTGAATTCATGACAGTGACCAACTGACGCGAGCATGTAGAATGATGAATCAGGATGAGGGCTTTGAATGAAAGTGAAGATTAACAATCTACACGAACGAGGGCCACCTTTTGGCCTTGCGTTGTAATATGATGCAATCCACATCGAACAACTTCGCAACTTGATCTCGATGATATCGTAAAATCGGGTCACGAAAGAGTCGGAGTTTAAAGTTCAATCGATAAGTGACACAAACCGACTTCAAAATTCAGCGGCATTAGGCGCTTACATCACCGATTACAAACCGGCCCTCAGCTGGTATATAGAGATCCGGAATTCGGACTCTCCAAATATTTTCTTCTTATGCTTCCATCCACGTATACACGATACATCTTCTCCGAACGTCCAACGGGAGAGATCACTCCCACGACGTTCAAGCAGGAAATCCGCCCAATCGATGATCTCAACGTAACTGACGCAGAGCAAGTAGTGGTCAAAGTGACATGGCTGTCATTAGATCCTGCGATGCGAGGGTGGCTGAACGACTCGAAAAGATCTTATACTGCCCCGGTGAAGTTGGGTCAAGTTATGCGCGCCTTTGGTCTGGGTATTGTCGTGCGTGTAGGTACTGGGAGTAAATTTGTTGTTGGAGATCTAGTGTCTGGTAATTTTGGTTCGTCTTTTTTTAATCTCTCGTATGCAATTGTGCTTGGCCGTTGATGTTTTTCCATCTATCAAGGGTGGACGGAGTATGCGTTGATGAATGGGAAAGATGTTACAAAGTTGACGTTTGTCGCAGCACTCTCTGCCCAATGGATGGTCCGTTACTAATCTAGTTCCCTGGCGGCGTAGACTCTCACCAGGTGCAAAAGATATCGATCACCTCGGTGTCCTTAGCGGCAGCGGAGGTCTTACCGCCTACTTTGTGAGCAACCATTCAATCACCTCTTCGCTCCGCCTATATATCTACATTTTATGAATCCTGCTCACACTAGAATTAAACAGGGCCTTCTCGATGTCGGACAGCTCAAAAAAGGCGAAACGCTCGTCGTCTCAGGCGCAGCAGGCTCCGTCGGTTCTGCCGTCTGCCAAATAGGCAAGCTGAAAGGCGCCAAGGTCATCGCCATCGCAGGCGGACCGGACAAATGTAATTGGCTCAAGAACGAGATCGGGGTGGACGTTGCTTTGGATTACAAAAACCCCCAGTTTTATGACGAGTTCAAGAAGCTGGGCTTGCTTGCGGACGTGTACTTTGATAACGTGGGAGGTGAAATTTTGAATTTTGTGATGACGAGGATGAATATCAAGGGAAGGATCGTTCTTTGTGGTATGTTTTGCTTTTCGCACCTCCTCTCTTCTCATCAAGGAATTTAATTCTTCACCTTGTCCCTTTAGGTGCAATCTCCGACTACAGTAAGCAAACAACTTACTCCCTCGGAATTTTCCGGCCCCTGTTCACCACAATTTTTTCGTGTATAGATGGAAAACCAACCGGGCTGACCTCGTACATGAGTCTTATAGCTCAACGAGCCCGGATCGAAGGGTTTGTCATATTCGATTACAAGGATCAATATCCCAAAGCCATCGCGGACCTGTCGCAATGGCTAGCCTCGGGGTCAATCAAACGAAAATTCCATATTGTGGAAGGACTTGATAAGGCACCGGCGGCTTTGCCAATGTTATACAAGGGTGAAAACACCGGAAAACTGTCGGTTTCTATTTCTTTTTTGCTTGTCGTGCCGCTGAGTTTCTGGCTGATGTGCCGTTCTTTTCGATAGGCTTGTACGAGTGTCTGATGACGGGAAATCCTCGAAATTGTAAAAAAAAAAAATAAAGCAAGGGGGCAGTATATATATATATATATATGGTTGCTGTACTGGGCAGTCCAACGTTTAAGCTATGTTCATTGTATGTGTATATGAGCGCTCGTACGATTTCCTAAAGTATATCAAACATCCAACCCGTAAAACCGTAAATAAAGCAAGTGTGCGCGTAACCGGAAGGTTGTCGGAAAAAAAAAACTTGTAGACCTGACTTACACAGAGCGAAAGTGAAAAAAAAATCACATCGCGCAAACGTTATGTACACACTTCGCATTGAAGCTATATCAGACCAGCGGCACGCAAATGATCTGTCAACCTTTCATTCTCGTCGTTGTCTATCACCTCTGCTTCCTCTTCTTCCGGTCCGAACACATGTTCCAAATTGCGCCGTACCCGGAGATCACGCACATCTCGTGCTGTGAGCGACGGCGGAGGTTGTGAGGAAGCGCGTATCGACAATTCCCACCTCTTGACACGCCAGAAGCCAACTATAGACGAGAATAACAGGAGCCACCCTATCAAAACACTCGAATTCAAACCACGCAACGTGAATGAAAATTAGGAAACGTACCAAAAGTCATGAACAGCAACGCAACCCAATCTTTCGAGTTCCATCTAAACTCGTTAAAATGAGCATATCCGGGAGGATTGAGAGTAGAATTCGTGTTGTTGAAGATATTGTCCATCAGTGAGGACCCAGTGTATGTAATGTTCATGGCCCCATTGATAGAGTGAGTATAGGTGAATGACTCCCAAGTCTGACTAGTCTCGTTCAGCCATAGCATCTCTTGACCCTGACCGCCCATTTCTCCGTCAACTCCGGTCGCGACTCTCCAATAAGCTCCATATTGTATCATGGTCAGGCCGAGTCCCGCTCGTGAACCGTACTTCGCCGCGTGGGAGGCACTTAAGAAGTATGTGATGACAAAGCCTAGGAACTGGAAGAAAAAGGAGATGAAGAGGTTGAATGCGAAGACCAGGACGCTGCCCGTGGGCAGGTCATTTACGATCATATCACCCGAGTCATCCAGCCCTGATGGCGCCACTACAGTGGTATCCCAATATGTGGGGACAGCATCGGTTTGGGCCTCCGCATATGTCTGTCTACAATTAAACACCGAGAAAAGCGTGGAAACTCGAGTAAAAAAAAAACGTACAGGTGGCGCTTCTTTTTGCGTTTCCTCAGGGGCAAGATATATGTTGCCATCCTCCGTTCTGATCGTCCTCGCACCTCTGACGGGTTTAGCCATCACATTAGCAAATACACCGTCGTTTTCCACTCCGCCCCCAATGATTCTGGAGGTTGGGGCTTCGGTAGCAACTCGTTGATAGTGAGAGGGCAACAGTACCCCAACGGCTTTTCTGAAGAACGAAGGGGAACCTCGCGTGCCGGAAGGCGCAGTGATTATGGATGAAGGATTTGGTATTAGACCGTTTGAGTTGCCATAGTTGTTGGGCTGCGCCGAGGCAGACAATCCAGGCGGGGAACCAGGCGGAGGAAGAGCGTAGTCATAATCCCTTTCGAAATCATAGGAGCCTGGAACGGAAATAGGAGATTGTAGGCTTGGCTGTTGTGGATGTTGTACGGCGGTGGAAGGACGTTGTGGATTTAGCGGGGTAGATTCATGGGCATGATCGACGGCTTCATCGTCATCCTCATCGTCGAACGCGTCTTCCATTTCACGGGCGGCTACATGTGGTGCAGGGTTGGTTAGAAGGAGAGCGTAAGGAGCGGAAGGCATAGTCCTTCTGTTGATAAATATGTCGAACTAGATACTCTGGACTGAACGAGCGCAAGTGTAGTAGGATGGTAGTAGTCGTATGATGACGCTGAGACACAAAGCCGATGATACTATCCCAGGCCCACGGCCCAGGATCATTCATGACCGCCGCAAGACCCGTGACTAGTCCCTATAGAGCGCTCTCTCTCCACAAGCCCTTTTTCGTACTTCTTCTGGCTTCGCTCGTCCGTCTATGTGCTGTCATTTTTGTTCAGTCGCCAAGTCCTTTCTATGCCCAAGCTTCGGCACGACAAAGGGAAGTATCTGTTGTACAGGAGGATCTAGATGCAGTTTATGGTAATTGTGCTCAGTTAATCCATCAGCTAATGCCTGGGTCGGTCAAGCGTGAGTGGACGTCCCACATAATTATGAATTTACTACTGAACATTGGCGGGTTGGTAATCACCTCGTTTACTGACGGCGCAAAATGATTATCATGCTCCTTGCTCGTACAAAAATACGCCTATAGCCTTTCAACTAACACCTTGGAATCAGCAATGT
>QGOD01002484.1:142429-154837 GCA_003313065.1 Sarcodon sp. MG97 | reverse complement strand
ATGCTCAATATACTACTGGGAATGGGCTTCTAGGTATTATTTATTTGAATCCAGAGCTCTGTAGTCATCGTCCCGTAGATAAAAGGGACAGTGGGCCCAAATGCCTGCGCATGTAAACAAACCTCGTATTATGCATTTGGTAATACAAACTCCCTAAGTCTGCCACTGATCACTTGATCTGACAATGGCTGAGCCACCAGTGGAGGATCAAGAGAACGAACTAGAAGTCACATTCTTTCCTCCTCTTTATCTTCAAAGGAGAATATGGATCTTCGATATCATGAGACACGAAAACATCACAGATGCAAGTCTCTCTTCCTGCTATATCGCAATCGATCTAACATGCTTGTACGTATAGATTCTCGACGTGGGCTGTGGCGAAGGCGAAATGCTTTGCGCATTATGCAACACTGCTCCTTGGCTATCCTCCCCAAACGACAAGTCCGACAAATTCAAATATCTGCATCCTAGGCATATAAGAGGACTCGACATTTCTGCAGCTGACCTTGAATATGCGATCAAATATACGAGCCCGCCATCACCACAGGGACAACCCGATCAATACGTCAATTCGAGCATTCGTTGGGAGCCTCTTCAAGTCGACATCTGGAAAGGTGGATTAGAAACGATCAATGAACACTTCATTGGTATTGAATGCATCGTGTCAAGCGAAGTGTGAGACCCCTCTTAACACTGTCGTCTCGAGGTAGTCCAACAGAATTGATTAATAGAATCGAGCACTTACCAGAAGATGTCTTACCAAAATTCGCGCCGACACTACTTGGCGTATACCATCCGCGTTTTCTGCTCATTACCACACCTTCGTATACGTTTAATGCTCGATTTTCTCCTCCTCCTGAACTCGTTCCTACAAGACAGGTCCGCCCCGGAGGATATCCAGATCCTACAGGCAGAACAAATCGTGTGTTCAGACATTCAGATCATAAATTTGAATGGACGGTGGATGAATTCACGAACTGGTGCAACGCGATAGCAGAAGAGTGGGAATACCGAGTTGATATTGGGGGAGTGGGTAGAGCTTTGGAAAAAGATGCATGGGGAAGAGATGATCAGTGCGGTTGCGGAAGCCAGGTCGCAGTTTTCATACGCATAGAAGGGGAGACTGCAGCAAGATCTCGTGAAAATAAAGTCGCAGAGGTGTTTGGAAGAACTAAAAGGAAGTGCAATCACGAATTACTGGCGACATATCACCACAACGCTCATTCTTCCGCTGGAAATCCTAGTTCTCCCAAGAAAATTCTTAAAAAAGTAAAGACAGAGATGGAGCGGTGCCAATGTTCTAGATTGACCATTCAAGAATTGTGGAGGGCAGACGAAATCGCAATTACTTGTGGAGGACGGGTTGACGAGTTGATTGAAAGTGTCGAAGAATGCCCCACGAAAGAATTCATTCTGCACAGGGATCTAAAACACAATTGGAGAGAAGAATGGCAAATTGGATTGGTAGGCGGTGTCCAGAAGAAAGAAGATCTATGGGCTGAAGAAATCGAGGAGACCGATCCACTAGAGGTGGAGTCGCAACATAGTCAGGGGAGTAATTCGACAGTAGATACCTCTGATGAGATCATGAACTATGACGGCTGTGTGGCACCCAGTTGCAGCTGGGGATTTACGGAATCTGAGGAAACTTGGGGGACTGGTGCTTGGGATGCTGGTGCTTGGGATGCTGGTGCTCGGGAGGCGGCTCCAACTTGGTTGTCGAGAAAGAATGAGCACTCACTAGACAGCCCGACAATGTGAACTCAGATCAAACAGAAGAAAAACAAGAACATCTCAATCAAACTTGATATTATGCGTGAAGAACTTCAATACAAAGCAATTCTCTCCTTCAGAGTAGTGATGAATCAATCAGACGCAGGCCGAATCGTCTAGGGGCAACTTACATGGTATGATAATAGCGTTAAGCTTATCTCCCAACCAAGTCCTTATTCTACCCTTGATGATATTATAGGCTCTAGATGATTAAACCAGTGAGCCCACTAAACGAAGGCAATTGTGAGAGACGCACGGATGAGCGGATGCAGCTGGGCCAGGTAGGTGGTCATCCACATGAGATAACAACAGGCTAGCGTGAGCATGAGACTTGTCCTGGTCAAACTGTTCCGAATATACATAAGTGCGAATGAAGTATGTGATATTTGGGGTGCATACGTTTGATTGGGACCTTTGGGCGTAAAGAACCAAGCACAAGTCATCAATGCGAGGACTACGACGAGGACAAATACAACTATAGATGCAGACGCCATGTCAAATTGGTAGACAAGCCGAAGTGAGGTAGAGACCGTAGAGTACTAAGTCGATCGGTTCAGCGTCGCAGCTCGAAGCTTCCTTTTGCGGGAGGCACCAGCCACAACCGCCACTTTCCGAACAGTGTTTTCAAACAGGCTGTAGCTATTTCGCACCTGCTTACTGAACATAAACTACTTTGGAGCTGTCCTAAAGCAAAGCCTCATCCTTCGACAATTGCACTAGAACCCCATGCTCAATAGTCATCTCCCACAACTCTACATTAGATCTCCCAACCTCGCCGACAAGCTGTCTTCTCATCTCTTTCGCTTTTTGCAGCAGTTGTTCACGTTGTTGCTTAGTTGCAGTCGCGGAAATGGAGCGCGAGCTATTTGAAACTGATGGTCTTTTTGTATATGACTTCTGTTGTCGAGGTTGAGAAGAAATTGCGGAGTTGGCGGTCGAAGATGAGTCTCGACCCGCGGCAGACGCCATTGGTGAAGACCTCGAGGTAGAATTCCATGAGGTTAGTTGTGGTGATTGTGACGGTGGAGAATCACATCGATGATTGATAAGTTGTGTGGCTGGCGGTGTAATCACCATCTGTGGATGAGGTGACGGTGTGCTTGTCGAGGAAGCAGGCGACTGTGCAGGTACAGAAAACATGGGAGAAGAGGGGAGACAGGATGCCTGTTGGATCATGTGCTGACTATTTTTTATGCTGACCCCAGTATCGCACTTTCCACAACCTGAAATAATCCACTGTCGCATAAGACTTGCATACAAGCTCGAACTGCTTCGCAACCACGCACCTGAGTCTCCGGATACAACATCGGGTTCAGAAAACATAAGCATATCATGGCTGGGAGTCATAGGATCCATGCTGGAGCTACTCGACGGTTCAGGTGATCCTGCCAAAGCCGGTGTGGAGGAGCCTCCTGCTGTGGGAGTGATCGAAGTTGTACTACCTTCATCGATATTGCGAGACGACATACCAAGGAGAACTGGGTCTATCAGAGAATCAGGTATGGAATGAGAGTTGGGAGGAAGGGAGTAGTTCATTTCGGATGAAGATGCGCTTAATTCCCTTTGTTCAGAGATAACATCATCCAGTAATGATATTAGTCCATCAAGGTCAGGAAGGTTGGAAGAAGTCGCATTCAGGGAAGATTCTGATGTGGATTGCTGAGTTGAATCGAACGTATGGGATATTAGTTGATTGGGAGGGGACGTAGGGTGAGAGTTATTCACAGGAAGACGACCAGGACTGTGAACAGATTCGCAGTATGCTGCAGATGCCGGGCGATAATAGCCATGCACGTTACCCGTATGCTGATGCGGGTTCTGATGCCTGTTCTGTTGCTGAACGTGGTGTTTTGTCGCCGCTTTTTTCATTGCATGCCGAATCAGAGCAATAAGCTCGAAGATCAACTGTTTCGCTCGCTCTTTGCTCCACTCCCCTTGATAGTTTGTCGGTCCTTGACCAGCTGGAAAAGGGAAAGGTGTGTCCCAATCTACCGCTCCAGCTGGGACTTGAGACATCCGTCTACGTTTCAAAGGATGACCACCATTGCTCGATAATGACGTCTGTAATGGTGTATCAGGACGTGAGGATGGAGAATCAGACACAAGGAGCTTGAGGATCGACTCTAGCACAGGAAATATATTTTTCTCGTTGACTAGCGTCGTAAATACCTGGGCTGGTGACGGAGATGAAGATTGTGATGGGTTGAAAACGGCAAATCCAGTCCCGTTGGTTCGTCCAAGTGATGAAGCATCGTATTCGTCCTCGACAATGATAGGGTTCTGAGCTGTAGTACCTCGAGTATGTCGCTGCCTCGACAAATTCGCGGGGTTAACGCCGCCAATCATGCCTGCCAAACCTAGAAGAGCTTGTTGATTCCGCAAGAAATTGGGAGGCAAAGGAGTGTTCGAATCGGGTAGCTCAATGGAAGGTTGATCAAGCCGCGGAGCCGCGGAATTCTCTCTACTTCTCTTGTTCTTCTTGGACACCCGGGTCGGCGCTGAAGACGAAGTCGATGATGAATGAACAGATACAGGGCAACCAGCTGGTTGTGGGTGGGTTGACAAGGACTGAGCTTGACCTCGCTCAGATTGGGAATTGCCAGCTATAGGCAAAGCTACCAGACTGACTGGAAGTTCAGAAAAATTATGGAGACCAGGAAGTGCAAGGGTCCCCACGTTTTGTTCAGAGCTCAAACCTCCACTGGGCAAGGCCAGCGTCGGCTTCCCACTACCAGGTGATGGCGGCGGGGAGGAGCCAAAAAGAGACTCATCGTCACTATTTTCCTTATTGTCTGAGCGTACGGACTGCATGGCCCTATTTAAGATAAAATGATGAGCACAAGTGGTGTTGAAAAAAAGTACTCTAACCGTATGTAAGATGATGGAGCAACGGAGAGTTGCAAACTCTTTTCATCAAACACGTCTTATTTGCCGTGATGGAAACGAGGACGATGTTCTGTAAAATAGACGACTGTGAACGTGAGAATCGGTTCAGATAGCAGTACAAGGTATCGAGAAAACTTTTAGAGGACCAAGATGATGGCAATCAGGAGAAAGGGACCGTGCGCTTGACTTACCCGAGTCAACCTCCTCTGTATTCCAGAGGTCAGAGTTCGTCTCGTATTTTATCACACACAAAGACGACATCTAGATAGCTTGTTTTCATACGATAAAGCACCTTAATTTCGCCGCCAAGATGCCTTCTCCAAGTCCTCATCGACCACGAGTTGATATTCCTGGCGCTTGGACACCATACGATTTCGAAACGGACACCCCAAACGTCACAAACGCAGATTCATACTATGCTGGATATGACCAATATCTCAGCCCGCCTTCGCCTCCGACCGCACACCATGGATTGAGGCCAGAGCTTCACAATAGAGCCCGCACAGTCAGTGTTTTCCAGCCTGAAAATGCCTACATCTCCTTTCCAGAACCTCAACTCAACCGGTCAGCCTCTTCGCGCTCGTATTTGCATCCGGCTCATTCGATAGGCCATCGGAGTTCAAAGAGTGACTTTTCTTTTGACCGCGATGCTTTCGTCTCCCGGTCACCTTCTATCGCCGACTCGAGTTCACAAGTGAGTATACCAACTTATTCAAACGAACGGTACTTACCTGTTGTATTAGGATGAGCCTAGCATCCCCACAGACGAGCTATCGTCTTTAACGTGCGTTTGATCCCTGACATTTTTGAACTTGTAATGATTGAGCAACAATCAGACTAGAATCTGAAGGACTCCGTCGTTTTCAAGAAAATCAATTATCCGAAACTCAGGAAGAATGGCACCGTCTTGTTCCAGCTGAGGCTCAGGAGGTCCTCGACAAGCAAGAAGTCCAGCGACAATCTGTCCTTTTTGAAGTGTTCAAGTCGGAGAAAGATTATGTATTTGATCTGGATCTTGTCTGCGATGTAATTTTTTTTCTATAGCCCTCTTGGTAGTTACGAAACTCATTCAGGAAATAGGTATTCGTCACCCCGTTGACTACTGCAGATCCCCCAGTGATAGACTCCGATCGTTTAAATTCTTTTGTCTCTGAAGTATTTTGGAATCTGGACTCAATCGCTGGACATCACCGCAGGATGCTTGGAAGCTTGTTTGCGCGACAACGAGAACAACACCCCCTCATTCAAAGCGTGGCGGACATCATACTCGATAGTAAGTCCATCTTCCATGTGGCGAACCTTAATACATATGTTTCCTTCCAGCATGTCTAGTGTTCCGCCAGGATTACGAATCATATATAAAGCACTATCCAATCTCGGAAGCGCAACACCGCTCAGAGCTCAGGAAAAATGCCAAGTACCAGGCGTTCATCCAGAAGTGTTCACTGGATCCTCGGATTCGCAAACGGGACTTGATCACTTTCCTTTCTCGACCGGTTACTAGGTTGCCCAGGCTTTGTCTTGTCCTTGAACATATTCTCAAATTGACACAACCAGATCACCCAGATCTGGAAAATTTACCTCTCATCTTGAGTATATTGAACGAATTTGTGAAATCCACTCAACCTGGGATTGAAGCTGCTGAAAGCAAGGTCAAGTTTTGGAATCTGTGTGAAAATCTGGTTTATATGAAGGAAGAAATTATCGTTCGTCCTGTCGTTTTACCTGTTATCCCCTATCGTGAGTGACTACTGTACAGGAAATGGATTTGTATGACGAAAGCCGAACGTTTGTTCATTCCGCTTTGTTGGGGAGACATGCAAGGTCGGAAGTTGGTCATGGGTGGACTGACTTCAACGTCATTCTTCTCGACAATTATCGTCAGTTATTGTGCTCTACGACGGATTTCAACTGACAGTTCTCTTGACCAGTATTACTGACCACGGAAGAAAGGCGCAACAACGGAGTTGTTAAATATCATCTAACTTCAAGGGTATGTCATTGTATCTATATCGTCTTTTTTTCGTTCCTTGAGCAAATTGCTTAGCCAATACCCCTTGAATATCTTCGTCTTGGGGACTTCTCCGGTCCTGCTGAAAGCAGAAAGGAAAAACCTGAGGATGGGGGAATCCTTGATAGTCTTCGATCACACTATCGTCCAGTGTATCCTTTCACGGTATACCATGCCTCTGCAAAATTCACACGCAGGTATACGCTGTACACTGCTACAGAGGCTGCAAGGAAGAAATGGTATAATATTCTTCTTGATACTTTGACGGTGCATAGAGTGAGATCAGAGAACAACCTGGTGTGTTACTCTTTCAGCATAATGCAAATTGGCTTACATACTATGCGGTGTAGTTTTTTGCACCTCATGATGTCGATGATGGTTTCTTCCGCTCTACCACAGCAAAGGTTCCAGCTGGTGCGAGCAACAAAGTGACCGGAAAAGTCTCAACAGCGGGTCATATGAGTATGATATTCCTTCATTTTCTGTTCACGCTGGTAACCGTACTCCATCGCAGTCAATAAAGGCAAGAAATTCATCATCGTTGGATGTGCCAGCGGAGTATATGCAGGGTTACGAGACTCTTGTAAATGACGTTTCATCGAGGCTGCTTTCTTGGTATTGACGTCCATTGCTTTAGCATTTAAATTGGTCTTGCCGATTTCCAACCCAACGTCTATATACATACTTCAAGATTTCAACAAGATTGTCATACACCACGGCTCCGAGATAAGTTCCTATTCGTCTGATGTCCTTGCTCGCGTTGCGCAAGGAAAGTCCACCAGACAAAGTTTGGACGCGACCTACGAGAAGGTGGCTGGCAACGATGGCACCGTCTTGTTTTGTAGAATTGGGCAAGTTGGAAAGAGAACCATTCGTAAGTCGGGCTTGCATGACTTATCACTGACCAAATGATGAGTCGGTTTTCTCAGTAATATACGCTTCCAAGACCTTCCTGCAAGTGACGATATATGCCTTGGAAGTGGTAAATCCGGGGGAAACTTCGGCTGCTACCAGTAGGCGCAACGGTCCTGTTTCCTTTCGCTCTTTCGGGGGTGTATGTTCCTTGCTTCCGCAATACGCATCTATTTGACATATTTCCAGCCTTTCTCCGTACCCAAAGACGCGTTTGACGTCACTACATTGACGAAGACCATTGGAATATGCACGGAGAAAGGAATCGTTATCACAGATCCAACAAAGTGAGTGGCCAAAGACGTTCCGCGCTAATCATCTGTCATATTAATGTATTTCTGTTAGCTTCACCCGTGGATCATTCACGGTAGTACCCGACTTCACGAATGCAAGTGATAACCAGTCAATGTCCCGTTTAAAAGCACGGTGCGAATCTGCTAAACCGCTTGGTTTAGTGCGATGTGATAGTTCGGAGCTTCTACTCGTCTATGATGGTGCGGCCATTGATTCTGATTGTAGTAAACTTATATATAGTTCCGTGATCTTTCAGAACTCGGCTGCTATATCACGAGGCATGGGAAGCCAAGTCGTTCGTATGGCTATATCCGCTGGGAAACGGCGGCAACGTCGTTCGCAGCTGTGGGGTCCTATATACTCCTCTTCTCTACGAACTTCATAGAGATCAGAGCAGTCGCAAACGGGAAACTGGTACAGGTGATTGAAGGCCAAGATATCAAACTCTTGTACTCAGGGTTTATACCGGAGGACAAAACAGTATTGATTGGCATGAGGGGAGACAAGGACGATAAGGAGGGGGCTAGTTACAAGATTGTGGATTTAGTCGAGACTCAGGAGATACAGACTCCGTCTGCCAATCCGGCTGGCGAGGGATTGTGGGACATGTGGGATATGTGAATGAATGATGTCCATGACGCTGAGATGATGGGAATCCGTGTTACTACTTATTTGTCAAACTACTCGCATCTGCTTGTTGTATTTACTAACGCTGTTTACTACGTAATGTATCAAGATAGATACTCGTGATCACAAATAAGGCGTAGTGAGGTTGCCTGCATTGGTCTAGACTGAACCTGAACATGTTCTTCGTGGCATCGACCGGTTCTCTTCTTTTGACGGCTGACTAGGCCTGAGTGGTGCTTGGACCTAGTCTATACAGAACTTGTGAACGGAGCCACTCGAGGTTAAACAATCCGATCGTTTGCGACATCATTAGCCAATCTGGAAATTTCTGAAAAGGCAGCTTTCAAAGAGTCCATCTCCGCATCCAAATTCTCCGCACGTGATTTCATCTAAAGGCAGAACGAAATAATAATAAAAAGAATGATGAGAACAATGCTTATATATCATCGATATAAGTTGACGCACCGCCGCTATTGTGTCGCTCGCTGCTATGAGTTCGTGATGATGATTGTATACCAGGGATTGCCGATCGCTGTCCAGTGAACGGATTTCTGGGGTCGTTGACAAAGGGGGGGAGGGATGGGCCGGAAGCATGGAATTTCAATGTGAGGGTCATGAAGATGTGGAATTACGAGAACATACCGGTTAATAATTCGTTTTCCCTTCTTAGCAGTGTTGCCAAAGAAGAAGTGGTTATAAGTTGCTCGTAATACGTCTTTGCATCGAACGAGGGAGAATCTGGGGGGGAAAGGGTCAAAAAAAAAAAAAAAAGAGCTTGCTTGCTTGGGGATATATATCACAGCTTGTGCGACGTACGTACCTAGATCCATAGGATCTTGAGGTTTCCCAGTCGGGGGTGGAGGACCGATGCCTAAACCATAATGTTTCCTCAATAGATCTCTTGCTTTAGACCTGGGTTGCGGAGAGCTTGGTATAGCGGATGAGGAAGACGCAGACGAGTCTGTGCGTATGTGGTTCACACTTCCTGATGAAGCGCGTCGTAGGGTGGTGATTGATTGTGAAGGCACTCGACTTGGAGAAGTTGAATGTAACTGCTGGACGCGGCTGTTCACGTTTGTTGAGATGGGCGCTGGAGACGGTGCGAGAGGCGAGGACGGGCGTAGCTGTCGGGGAGTTTTCAGCTGTGTGGGTGTGGACGGCGGCGATTTTGGTGTACTGGATGATGCCATGTTTTGAGTCACAAGGTGTGTGTAGTAGTAGTACCACGGGGTATATATCGTTGAAGCCTGTCCGCCATTGCCAAAAGCTCTACTACCTGTATTCTCGACTGTCACTCAACCACCTTGTTACATTCTACATACAGTCCGAATGCTTTATCAAGTTTCTTTGAAATAAATCCCCAACTTTTTACAGCCTCATTTGGTCCGCGTAATCATCCTCTCCCGCACAAACTGCCGCGCTCTCGACAATACTGCGCATCCTCTACAACATAGCAAAAGAGTTGGGAAACCTTGAGCTACATAGTACATCGCTACAATGAGAAGTTGAGTCGGTTGATGAAGTTCTCGGAAGCGGATAGCGTCGTTGCCAATAAAGTTGTGGGGATCCAGCACAGTATTGGGTCTACCCATGAAATAGGCAGAGTTCCTTTAGTGGTTATCGAGTGTCTTTGCCGTCAGCCAGCTATAGCCGTCCCTATAAGATTGAATGTCCCCCTTCCGTCTGCGCCCCTCTATTTATCCTCATACTATCAACCTCCAAGTTAGGCCGCGGTGTTGCTCCACTGGTCTTCTGAAGCGCCAGCAGCTGAGTGGTAGCCAAGTTTCGACTGATGACTCTGTCTAGTTGGCAGACCCACAGAATTTCTAATTGACTTGTGAAGACTATCTAGCAGAAATATGTATATTATTACGCAGGCGCTGGGCCTTGATTTCTATATATTCTCCACAAGTTCCCCGATCACAATCAGTTTCATAAAATACGCAACTCTATTTGCCACTCAGCTCCAGACTGGTGAATGAGAGAAGTGATGACAACGTCACCAAATATAATGCCTCTCGTGCCATCCCGCCGTCTGACTATCGTCCATTCTTCATACCCACGGTCGATATTCCTGTATGAACAATTTGCCTCCATCTTATTAAAGAATTCAACAACTGCTCCCGCCACACGTTCGAAGACTTCAAATCGTCTAACTTGACCACGATCTGTGTCGATGGTTTTCGTAAAGGGAAACCGGCTATAGCCTGGCCACTGGCAAAGCGTAATACTGATCATTGACCTGTATGGAAGCCCCGAAAATAAACGAGACATACCAAAAGCTTGATTTTAATTCGTCTTTCTGGCAGGCCATTCATTACTCTGTCGTCAGGACATAACAAGTTGCAGTTCGCCGGAGTGCTCAACAGTGCATCCACGCGTGCATAAGGTTCGACGCGCGAACTTCCAAATATTTGGTTGAATACAATAGGACGATAAAGACACGCATAGAACTTGAAGGTAGAAAAAGGTTCGATCTGAAGAACTGGGGTACCAGGCAAAGACGGGTCATCGGGATGTCTGTACTGTCCCTGGCTCCCATCCGGACATGAAACAGTGGAAGCAGATCTACGTCTTGTAGTGTGATGTTGCGTTGGCTTCCTGTCGTGATGAGACCTTATCGGTCCCACAGTATTCGCAGCAAGGTACGAATTATTTGACATAGGATAAGGATAGATTTGATATCCCTTATTACCATGCTGCAAATCAAATAATTTCGTCAGTTTTGACCCTTGCAACTGGCTTGAAACCTCGTACCGTGGAAGTAGACGACCAATCACGAATTGGTTCAGGTGCAGTGGCGGGGTGCTGATTGACTGCAAGGACGTCAGGAAAGCGACTGGGTATATTATGCAAGTGGTCTTGGGTGTGGCCGAGCAAGACCTCACTATGGTCAGCGGAGTAGTGACGAGGCGCAGCATGATTAATGGAATACTGGACAGGATAGGACATGCTGGCCAAGGATGAGAGAACCGGGTTTCAAGATGTTAAATCTCGTCTTTTATGAGGAGATGTGGCAAGTGGTCTGCCATTTGCCACTGCCAGTCGCGGCCAAGTCTGCTACGTCAATCGTGGCTTTCTCATTGTGGAACCGGACAATGTGGTGGTCAATGGCTTTGAACCCACCGGCGGCATCAGTAAAGCCTACTTGAACCGAAAACTTGCTCCCTAGTAAACCCACACAAGAAAGCCATGGGCGCAAAGAACAAACGTAGATTCGCGAGAAACAAGTCGACGAAGGTAACACAAAAAGCGCCATTGTAAGGTATCTGAAAGTCGACTTTTAAGGAAGATTGTGAGCCACGTGATATTCCGCACTATTACAAGTTCTTGAGTTTTCCAAGTTCTTTACTAGACTTGATCCTCTCGTGCGTCGAACATGGATCCTTTTGAAGTCCGCATGCGATTCCTCGATCTCCTGAGGCGACTCAACGCGTTAGTTCAATTACTTTCCCCCTCACGTAGACATCTGAAAAGGTGCACCAGATAGATCCCAGCAGTCCATTCAAAAAGTCGTTGGATATGCATTGAAGTACTTTGCGAGATGTGGCGAAGATCTGTGGGACTGTATTGTTGAAGAATGTCAGAAGGTTTGGTTCCTGCTTCGTACAACAAATTGGAGCTTGTCTCAGTGGCTATGCCTACAGGGCTCAATAAACAATCGCATCAATATCCTCTATTTTTTGGACTCGTTATGCGAGACTTCCTTGTTGGCCAAATCCCATCCCATTGCAGCAGAAATCGACGGAGCGGGGTCCGCTACTACATCTTCATTTTACGTCGACTATGTCTCACGAGACCTGGGAAAAATTGTTGAATTGGTGGTTCCAGAGGGCAGACAAGGTTTACCAAACTTGTTGAGCACAAAGCAGGTACTGTTCTCTTAATCTTCCGTTTTTTTTTTT
>QGOD01002484.1:122885-142414 GCA_003313065.1 Sarcodon sp. MG97 | reverse complement strand
TTTTTTGGTTGACGATGCTGGCATAGATTTTGGAGAGCTGGCGGAGCAAACGAGTGATTGATCCACAAAAGGTTGATCAAGTCATAGCGCTCCTGGCCACTCGGGATCCTACAACATCAACAGAAAGTGCCGAGGCGCCATCTTCTTCATCCCGTCTGTCCCGTTCAGACATATTTAAACGGATAGAAGAGGACAGAGAACGCCACAAACGCCTGCGAGAGCGTCGCTGGGTTCAACCTGTTTCTCATTCATCTCATCAGCAAATGCCTCCTCTGGCTTCGTTTTTGCCTCTGGGCGACCAAACCACAGATGATGGAGAGCAACACGAGCTTCCTATCGATATTGAATTCGAGAACGAATGGGAGACAACAAGTGATTGGAACGAGGACGACGACGAAGCAGCGGTAGAAGAAAACAGACTTTGTTTTCCCCCAAGCGACCCGGTCAATGAGAAATCAAACCATTTAGCTAACAGGGCTGTAAATTATGATACTATGGACGTATCTTAGGTGTCAGTGTTCCATATGGTTGTCCGGTTTATCTTGTTGCAAGGACATGCCGGCTTGTCGTTTGAAACGTAGATGTTCAGAACTCGAAGACACATCACCATGGTATTAATATTTAATACGTGCAATGGACGTGGAACCTTGATTTGTGCTAATCAACACGGGTGTATCTCCCAAAGTTCGATTTCATACAAGTGCGAACGTTTGCAATTGGTGTGCTTTCATACTAGCTCGCATGATTCACTCCCAAGCACAAAAAGTTGATATCGATCCAGGATATTATTAGACTAGCGACGAAATGAAGGCTTTATGGGAGACCAAATTGAAAACAGACAGCTGTATATAATTCGACCCGAGGAAGCATTAGCGTAGTCGTTGTCAAAAACTAAATCCACACCAACAACTTGCTTGTGTGAGAGAAAAAGATGTGACCCTTGCCCGGATTGAACGGACGACCTTATGGATGTTCCAATCACATGATAACTGGAATCATACGCTCTACCACTGAGCTAAAGGGTCTTGTTTGAAAGGTCGAAGTCATGATAATTCGATCACAAACTAAAGAGGTTCACATTCCTCGAGCCATAAAATGAATCATTCAACATGGATTCACTCACTTTGTTAATCCAAGCACCACGAGAACTGGGGACACTCTCTAAGAGGGCACGCAAGAAGCCGTTAGACAGATGACCGTAGTGCAAAGTTACGAGTGCACCGTGAGTATTTGGTTCACTGCGCCCGGAAATTCGTCTTAAATGAAAACACGAAGCTAAACGAGTTGCCAGATAATATCGAATTCGGCTCTCGCCAACCAGACGGCTTAAAAGGAGATCGGGAATCGATCTTGGAGATTTTCCTGCGAGCCTCGAGGCGCGACGATGCTTCCATCGTCGATCGTTAATTTGTCAAACCTAGAGCTAATAAAGTTGACGCAGCGAGAAAGGCAAACTTTATAAACTTTAAAAACTACCATTACCAAATGCCCCACCTGTGTCTGTTGCGAGCTGCGTGGTTATCTGGGCCATTTCGAAATAATTTGGGTCCCAGCACTGGCCAGATCTAGCAAGTCATAATTGCCACCCACGTTCGAAAGCCTCGTTGCCTTATCAAACAACACCATCAGAAAGCGCTTTGTAACCAGCTTTGTGGCAGACGATGTCTCCTCTATCTCTTCAGTCCAGGGTCAAGGTAAAACAAAAAACCAGTGCTTCAGCTCAGATTATGGACGGTTATCTGATCCGTTGCAGTTACGCGATGGCAATGAGATGCCAATATTAGGATTCGGCGGGTAGAATTTGATTTGGCCACAACTCGGACTCACACTAACTGACTCCTCCGATCCGGGAATAGGCACCTACGAACTCGATGGAGACGACGCATACTGCGCTGTAAAGTGGGCATTAGAGGTATGTCGCTCTTCCATCCTGTTCTATCGCCTCCTCCTTATCGGAATATCTCCGCAATGTTAGGCTGGATATCGGCACGTTGTACGTGTTTACCCTTGTGTGTTGTTCTTTGTTTTAGACCCTATCAATTCAAAAACAACGTTCGCGCGTTTAAGGATTCTGCAGCATGGTACTTGAACGAGGCAGAATGCGGTCGTGCTGTCCGCGACTTTTGTGAACTTACAAATACCCCTCGATCTGAGATTTTCTTCACCACGAAGCTCAGAGACAATCACGGACACGCCGCAACGAAGGAAGCGATTCAGGCCTCTTTGAAGGCGTGCGGCTTAGGCTATATCGACCTCTATCTCCTTCATTCTCCACTTGGTGGTCCCCGAGCGAGGAGAGACTGTTGGAAAGCCGTATGCGAAGTTCAGCAAGAGGGGAAATTAAAAAGTGTAGGCGTCAGCAATTTCGGGGTCAGGCATCTGAAGGAGATGGTAGATGGGGACGTTCAGTTGCCCGCTGTCAACCAGGCGCGCGCTCGTTCTGTTATTGGGAAATTCGTTTCCCGTCTTTAACCGGGCTCCTTCACAGATAGATCTCCATCCGTTCATGACGCGCACAGATATCGTTGCACTCTGCGTACAACACGATATTGCCCTTCAGGTCTGCGATTTTTATTTTTGTAGAGGATGAGAGAGATTGACATTGAGAGATCAGGCCTGGGCTCCCCTTATTCGCGCTTACCCAGAGCACAACCATCCCTCGATCACAGACATTGCAAAGAAGTACGGCAAGGAGCCCGCTCAATTGCTCCTTCGTTATTCCCTTCAAAAAGTTCGTTTAAAAATTCTCGAATTATTTTTCACTCATCTTTGTGGTAGGGATATATCCCTCTTCCAAAATCGTCTCGCAAAGATCGGATAATCTCCAATACTCAAATTTTCGATTTTGAACTGACTCGAGATGAAATCGCTCACTTGGACAGCTTAAACTCGTGTACGTATGGCATTCAATATGATGGCATATTTTCTGATGAATACAAATTTTCAATAACAGCATTATTAACGGACTGGGATCCCACCGATTGCGCCTAGTAAAATAACATTCCAACGCACTGAAACTAATAACCTCTGGATGAGGCTGCGTACAGGCTTACTGCGCTTTTTTCTCGACTATGAAACTGCACTCCCAGCCAACCTGATCCACTGGCGTATGAGTTTCCCGCCAACGCCCGATTAGCCAATCCATTCTGTGAATGTAGCCTCTGAATATCCAATCCCCAGATATTATGTTGTCATTTGTATTCTGAAAGTCATTAGAAAACCATTTCCATCAGATTTACCGAAAAATGTAAGACCTACAGCACGTGGGCGACGGAGTAGGACAACCAATCCATCCCAAGATCTCACTCTTCCAACTATGTCGAATGTTTGGATTGTAGTATTATATGTCTCGGCGTACTACCGGCCAAGGGGATTAGAACGACCTTTTACATGCACCAAGAACTCCACCTACTTCTCCTGTAACCAGAATATCATATATTCCACTCGTCAGGTGCTCGACGGTGTCTTCCCATTCTTGATCATTATCGATGTAACTAGGTTCCGGCTCATCATCGACAAACGGGTTGTCCGAAGCATCGGAATCCATCGTGACTCTACTGTTATCTTCGTTCGGAACGTCATTCGAATTACTGTAACCGGTGCCTGGAGTCCAACTCGTTTGGATCTGCCCATCTGGCTGTGAAGAGTAATGAGGATCCTCATTTGGTTTGTATGTTTCATATCTAACCCGCATCTTCGCCACGGGGTCGTAAAGTGAGCATGCCTCCTATATGTCAAGTTAGTCGATGTACCACCGGAATCAAACTAAACAAAGCATTCGCCTCTGTCTGTTCTATAAGGGCACCGCGAGGAATCCAGGCATTCAGCACATCATCTCCTACTCCGTCTGTAGATACCCCGGGTGCGAGTGGCGTGTTTGTAAAGCAATGATGTTCTTTCAAGTCAAATGACACGCGCATGTCTATGAGTGGGACAGAAGCAGGTGACATACTGCCACTCAACATGGCATTATAATTACCAATAGTCGGAACCTATAAGCGCGGTTATGGAGTTAGCCCCTGTGTACCCGCGAGCTATACTCACCAACACTCGGCCGTTCCAATGTCCAGACAAATTCCCGGGAGTAAATAGCTTGCCTCTCAGTGCTGACCCGAAGCTATAAGGGTCATAACAGGATACGAGACGACTCCAGTCATCGTCGCAGCGTTCACTAGCTGAATAATCCGGACCGCGACCTCCCGAGAAGCCCGGTTTTGCGGCATCTCTCGCTAAAGCAAAGATAGTCACTGCTGACGATGTCAATGGGGGAATCGCAACCGGCAGCTTGTGCGAGTATAGTTCTGCCGATCTGACTGCGTCTTGGCCTCGCGGGCGATACCCTTGATGCGGGTATAATGGGAGACGAAAGACATCGCTTGGAGCGTAGAACGTAGAATACTTGTAAAGCTTCGGGTCAATATAACATTCGACAAAGACGAGATCTAGAACCAACTTTAAATCCGGATGTGATGTAATAGTGAGCCAGTCTCGACAGCTCCCCACACCATTGCGGAGTCAAGTGATCTGAGTAACTAAGGGTTAATGTCGAGCGATATGAATTGGTGAACAGTGTACCTTCTCTTATCGTATCCGAGAGTATAAGAAAAACTAAAGCACCCCGATCACGGGCAAAATTTTGTTGCAAGTTACCTTGAAGCCAATTTCGTGTTATAAGCTGAAGGTAGTTTACGACATTAGCCCATTCAACGAGCTGGGCCATATTCTTTGTATCGCTTTCTAGCAACATGAAAACACAAGTCCATAAATCTTGTAAAAGTTCTGGACCATCAACAAATTTTTGAGAGCGAATGCGTCTCAATGTGCCAAATCGCATCCGCAGCTCATGGGAGAGGCATGTTAACGTATACCATCGCTGAGTGAGACGGCGCTTAGGGGCGGCCAGATCGAATTTGATTTCGAATATTCTTGCGCAGAGGCTACTGTTGTTCCCCGGTGCAAGTGCGTAGTGAAGGGCTCTGGAGGTGCAAAGAAGAGATAGGAGGTCGCTTGGAGGTCCGAGGAAGGTGTCAGAAACGGTGTGGACTGCAATACACTCCAGAATTTCTGGCGCACATTGCTCGAGCAACGACCATGTGCGAGGACTCTGAGGACGAGAGGTCATGGTGTGAAGACGAGGCAACTTGATCACATTCCTGGATCTCTCGGATTCTTATATACATTGCGGATCTGATTAAGAGATAGAACAAAGGGGAGGGGAACATGGTGGAAGTGACCCGAGCGCCCATTCATTGGAAGTTGTTTTCTTCATTTGGATGGCGACTCTCAGTAAGATGTTGAGAGGTTTTCTGAATCAGACTATCCATCAGTAAAGTTGTAAGGCCGATTAGAAAAATATTTACATACCCGGACCTGTCATCTCCCCGCGAAGAACAGACATCTTCTACTGATCTAACCATTTCTGAACGCCGCAGGCGTCTCGTAAACATCCCCCAGGTTACACCCAAGGTCAAGGACTTGGCCGTCGAAAAGGCTAGAACGGGGGGGGGGAGGGAGGGGGTCTGCCTCGCCATTCATTACATCCTCACGCAGACAGCGCGGTCTCAGCGATTTGCGGAGGTTTTCTGTGGGAGGGCCTAGGTGACGAATAATATACTGTGGGGAATCAGTAGTTGATTTTGGAAAATGGATTACTTTCTCAAGTGACCACGTGTAGTCGCATCCCTTTTCTGACGGACCGTGCCGAGGTTGCCGCAGACGGTGTATAAACTTGAAACCTGATTCCATCAGTCGTTGGTTTGTCTTTCTTCCTTGTCCCTTCCAAGTCATCAAAGGGGAACTCTTCCAAGTTCCAATCTTTTTTGCCCTGGTTCATTAATATTGTAAATTATCTGCCAGCTCCTTGCGAATTCTGGTTTCTTCCTAGGTATGTACATCGCCGTTCTTGCACTGCGAGAGTTGAGAACAATTCAGCAAACGCCGGGTTTATGGAAGGGATCCCTTTGATCGTCGTCGATCATCCCAGTCTCTTCTCTTCTTCCTCGACGGCTGTTCTATTTGGAAAGTTGAATTTTGATGGTTAGAGTCGAGCCACCGACTGCCCGTCCTTCGTTTATTAGGGCGCGTGTGGTTAGGAGAACACCTGGGCGGGGAATGAAGTGGAAGACGTATCTAGTTAATCGCAGGTTTGCACGGATCCCATGCCACATTCGCCTGCCAGACGACGCAGGCAACCTGTGTGATCACTGATCAATGTGATCAGCCTTACCGAACAGCCCTGTGATAACCTTCGACCAGTGCTCGTTGAGTGGCGACCAGTAAATGCTTCCGTAGCTTCGCTGACTCGGAGTTCCAACCTTGCCCACTCTGCACGATCATGCAGCGTCTTTATTGTTTCTCATCGTTTCACCAATACACACCTTACATACTTGGGCTAGCAGATGACCAGGATCCGAGCGATAATCGATTATCGTCGTTATCTGACTACAACAGGCGGGCCACTAAATATCTCCTAGTGTTGTGATGTCATTTCTAGCGCCTGGAGTGAAGGAGAGAACTGAGTGTGGCGTTAGAGGTGCCGAGCTGTGTTTCTCGCTGGTGGTGGTTGCTGCGCTGGGAGCTGTCCTACCCGTATCCGAACAACATGGGCATGTTGTAAACACGTTCCGGTTGATCACAGTGTAATTCTTAGCCATCATATAAAACCTCTGCGGAAGGATTTTTTCAAAAATTCACGAGGCAAAGCGCGTGTTTCAAGCGTGTCAGTGGCGCTGTATTGCAATGTTCCCCGTCATGAATCGACAAATTCGACCAGTTTTGGAATCACCCATGCAGTAATAGTGCGAATCGTGGGGGGTGTTTCCGCATCGTAATATAACCCTTGTGGAATGATGACTCTCGGTTCCCGGATCACCCAAACAAAAGAGATATGAATTTACGAAATTATGGATTGTCACGTCCTGCACAGACTGCCGACCTCGAGGAGAATCCCAGAATCGTGGTAGCACCAGTCGTCATAGACTCGTGCTCATGCTATTTATTCCTGCTCTTTTTATACCGGTTATTCCGGAGGATACACAACCCCTTGGCAGGCATCAGAGGAAATGGAAATAGGCACATTTAGCAATCCAATGCAGCCTATTCAGATATCTCGCTAGATGCACGGTGATAATCGGAATCGATATATCTACCCGCACAGCCGAGACCACTTGGTACGGTGAGTCGGCCAGTTAGAAGGACGTTAAGCCGAGTCATCTTATATCGAGCATCACGATCTCACGTATATATACTGAAGCCAAAACCTCAACGAAGCATTCCTCTGCGCCGTGCCCTGGGTCCACACGATGACTTCCACGCCACAATCATCCTCAACTTCTCCCGATATTCCATTTCATGGCTTGGTGGAGACAACTGGGGATGCCCTACGTCTCATTCAAGCCGCACGTCAAGGGCTTATTCCGCGCATTACACGTCGATTAAATGAAGACGAGAGAGGGACCATTATTCGAAGCGGAGCTGTCTTCATCTTCAGCGTGCAAGAAAGCGGCATACGGAGATGGACTGAGGGTCTTTCCTGGTCGGCTTCTCGAATAGCAGGCAACTTCCTGGTGAGTGCAACTTCAACAATTCCCTTTGTTTACTCCTTGTCAAGAGTTATTTCTTTAATAGCTTTATCGAGAGTTGACGAGTCGCAACAATGGCAGGACCAGCTACACGGGCAAGGCTCTCTCCACCGAAAGCGCGTTCTCGCGGCGAAGGCTAGTTCCTCGCGACCAAGAGCACCAACCTACTTTCAAGCCTGGCGGATTGATCAAGAAGGTTAGCAGCTAATCTTCTCTGGGGAGAGAATCGTGTCCCGACGCTAATGACCAGACTATCACTGTTGCCGCCGACGGAACACATTATCATTTGATCTCCTACTACACTGACGACGATGTACGCACCAGGAGATTACAGAGACCATCAGCTCGCCGGGACATTATGGCCCAAGGAATACCATCCGACCTGCTCGACGCGTCAAACTTTCGTTATCCACCCAGAGTTGATATTGGTCCAAATGGCAGCATAGTAAACATGTACGTTCAGGTACTTTGAGTCTACACAATGTGGAGCAGTGCTCACATTATTCTGGTATTATTATAGACGGGACGCCGACGAAATCGAAACATTCCCAATCACAGATTTTCCTCCGTCACCGTCGTCGTCTCAGCAAAACAACACGCTTTCTTCTCTACGTGGGATTGGTGTGGAGACAGACTCATCCGGTTTTCTGCTCCGAAGTTCACGGCGCCCTCGCGAGATCAGGCCTGCGAAAGCCCATAGCCCTGAGGGCACACCTCCCCCTCGTGGTTTAGCTATGCACAGCGCGTCAGAAGCCTATGTACCTTCTATTAGGACCGAAGGCTTCTCCGTGGCGTTACCTTCGTCCAGTTCGCTCCAGGGGATATCAAACTCCCCGGCCCATAGTTTTTCTGATATCTCTCCGGGTAGTCCCTCTGCGCCACGGTGGCATGAGGAGCCACCCAACTTTGGAGTTAACACAGGGATTATGGTCGAAGATTACGGTAATGACCAGATGCTGATGGACCAGTTCGACACGGTCCTCTCATCCTCCGCACCACATTCGTCCTATTCGTTTACGGAAACCATGATGGACCGCAGAGATATCACACGTACACACTCTTATCCCTCGACGTCGTCACTTCATGTCGACAATTCACCTCAGCCAGCATATTATAATCCACAGCATGTTACTTACCAGCAGCCACATTCCGGTTTCTATCCAGCAAGTTACGACCCCGGCATCCCGTACTCGTCATCGGGGTATTACGGACAATTTATCAACGACGAACGACGATAGCCTCATGCTGGTTTTCCGATACACCGAGAATTCCCCGTTTATGCATACATTACCCGTCCAACTTTCACCCGTAATGTTTTCTTCAGCCTCATGCTTCTCTTTGCATTTGATGGTACCCGTATCTTTTCCGATTAATGAATCATGCTTATTATGCCCCAGAGCTATTGCAGCAGTAGATCTGTATTATTAGGTGTATCTTTCAAATCATCTTAGGAATAACTCACTACGCATATCCTCTCACAGACTGAATGTATGTACATAGTTTGGCTCCTGCAGCATTTCCTGACAGTTGAAGCGCTTGTTGTGAAATATAGTATCTGATCATAATCAACGTAAACAGCAGTCCCTGACAACGGTTAACGATTCATCAAATAGGACGACAAGACGTACGACGGCACGACCAATCCCGGTTCCTTCCAATGAACTCTCGAACATTCGCATAGCCATCTAAAGTCGTGGGGGAGGGGCACTGCATTCCGGTGACTGTCATATCCTGTTTGATACGCAAACGCTTTCCGAAGTATTTCCGACAGATCGCGACAATTCTAAATAATCAGACAGCAATACAAGACGGAGATCATTGAATAAGGACGCCACACCTTCGGGATCCAGGCTATTTTTCTCCGATTCCCACAATCTGATTTGGGCCCCACATGGTTATTGTAATCACAGCTTCATCAAGAAGTTAGGTAAGAAACCGGAACAAGGAGCAGCTACTCTTCACTCTTTTCGTTTGAGGGTGGGCATGTGTTCTCAATAGGTGATGATCTGGTCCATGCAAAGGTGAGAGAATATCATATAGACCTATACAGACGCTTAGACGAACACAAAACTGAAACATATAGAGGACTGCAGCTGATCAGCTGACGTAAACTACTTCAGAACGTGAGCGAGATATACCTGTGTGCCGTGCGCTCGCTAGACCGTTTCTAGAACTACGAGCCTTCGAGCCGGGGACTTGAGACTGCTAACAAATCCGGTAGAAACAATATCAGCGTCGTAAGACGTTTGGTGGCTGAGCGCTGAGCGCTGAGTCGATATATGCTAAATTAAACAGGGCACAACGAAACGCAGGCGCGCATAGACCAACACACCTGTCGTTGCAAAAGTAGACCGTAATCACGAAGGTCGCCTAAACATGGAAGTTTGAGCGTCGTTTAGACTATTCACTGTGTCCTGACCATGGACACGAGTGACCGCGCATATCGGCCGAGTAAGCTGCTGACTCGCGCACCAAGTCCATCTGTTATCTCCTGCTTGAAGCCGAAGCGAATTTCGTCTATGCAATTAATTGACGGAAGATTGACCTTTCCTGTCACTACGCATAATTCTCCCTCCCAATGACAAAAAGGGTACCCTGGCGACGGCTGCTCAAAAGTTCACATATCTCCGAGGACACCGTGTGTTAGAGCCCTGTCTGACAGTAACCGCCTTGTACGTCACACCGAATGCAGACGAGACATACATCTGACACCTATCCAGCGTGTAGCAAGCATTTAGCTTGCATTGTTATGCTTGGAGCAAGTTATTTGCTGTCCTTGATGGTTGAAGGTGGGCATCTAAACCTCCTGCCGTTGCCAGGTTAATAATGAAGTTGCCTAAATGTCCGGGTAGTTCCTCGTCTGTCGCAAGCGGCAAGTGGCCTTGAAGGATGGGTTCGATTCTGTTTAGTAAAAAAAAAAAAGCCCAGGAAAAAAAATACAAGCCAAACTGGACATGGATCGGTACTGTTCAACACCCAACACTCGATATTCGGACGCTGAACCGATAATATGGATCTATTCCTCCGCCACAAACTATCCACAAAGGTTACAGGTGGAGCAGACACTGGAACTCTTAGTTCGTAACCTGACGATTCGTCTCGCCCTCCTAAATAATGAGCCAAACAATCTTTCATCGGCTCGTTAGCGGCGAAATCGATAGGACAGAGAGGTTGAATAAACGATGGAATATCGATAGACACAAAAGTCGGTGGATTGCTAGCCTTGGAAAGGTCTAAAAATTTGGGGAAAGACAGACTCGGAGATTGTAAAAAATACATCAGAAGCGGCGAATCCGCGGCATTGCCGGCCGCCTTCAGGCGGTCCAGACAAGTCAGGGAAGGTGTTCCACGTGAGTCACGGTGAGACTTCAAGTTTTTGCCAATCGACCATCATAATCTATTTGATCACTTGAAACATCACGATGGCTACTGGCGTTCGCTGTACGATAAAAGATATCGTCGGACTCGTCCTAGAGCACCATCACCCAGGGCCATCATCTATCTGCAGATTCCTTTTTTTTTTTTCGTGAAAGGTCTGCGTTAGTGCCGACATCGTCAATCGTGCATCGAAGGTCATTCATTCTTACCTATCTTCTATTGAACCCTCATCTGGGACAGATATTAATACATATCCCTGAAGTTTGTAGTGTTCATGTGAGAGACGGATGGTTCGGAAGAATATAATTTCCGAGATGACCATTTTCATTCTTGAAATATAATACGAGAGAGATTAAGGAAAATAAGACATTGTTGCAAGCGCTTCAAATATCCCATCAGCTTTCCAAATGCCAAGTCAAGATGCCTAGATCAGCTCTCTTTTGTATACAACCTTCCTACAATGTAAACCACCGAGCAGCCCAATAACGCAGTTGGAAACGGTGAACAATAGCTGTCATCTAGGCGATTTAATAACTACCGAATCAGAATTGCTTTCACTTCTCTGAATCAGGTTTAGCATCGCCAATACCGCAGACGGGGAGGGAGATCAAATTTAAACTTTTGGTCCTTGCTTATCGATGTGACTAAAGCGTCAAAATGAAAGAGAACCCAAATAGTGGCGAGAAGTCGGAAACACACAGCGTTCACAAGATCAATGACTCGGATTATACTCGGATGATGGTCTGAATTAGGAAAGTGTTGTGGTGGTGGTGCGCGCTTCCATTCTGCAGCCACATTGCCACATCAGGAAAGTTGGGTTGAAATGACAAAGGATTATAAATAATCATAAAATATACATAACTCTTATACAAGGTCCAAAGATCTAGTACAGTAGAGTTTGCAGAAATCACAAAGTATACAAGACTTGAATAAAATGGCAATTTGCATAAGAGTTGCCAAACATTACCAGGCATTACCAGACATTACCAAGTGTATAAGTAAGGTAACTCTGGACAAGAAATAAATAGAGTTAAATTTCATTGTATTCCCTCCTCTAGAACTGCTTATTACATTTCTTAATTTTGTCTTGGGTTTTTTTATAACTATATTTCATATGTCATACTTAGTTTTATTTGCTCTCACCTGGGTTTAAACTCTCAGATTTATCTCAAGTATTCCTCACAAATACCACACATATTAGCCACTGAGTCACTTAGGCTTGTTATCTACAGCAATGTTATCTGGATCATAATTTGCCATATAATTAATGTAATATATTTGTAGATAAAGCCTGTTGAAGAAACTTCTAGGCCTGCTATAGCTCCTTATAGTACATTATCTGTATTCTATAATTATTAGAAGAAATGATTAATTATTATAATTATTGTGTGTAATTTATATATGTAGATAAAGCTTTGCAACTTGCCGGCTATCTGCTTACTAATTATCAACTCCGACTGTTTCCTCGGTTTCCTGATATTCAACGGTGTGTATAACACACTTCTTTCTAGTCAACCGATAGCGATGATACAGGCTCAACAGCCGACTACTTATCCCTTTTTGCATGTAGGGACCACACCGCCCATATATCGGCCTCAGATCATGGAATAATGCTTCTAGTCTTCCAGCAAAGTATGTTTCGAATGCACCGCAAAACATTCGTACCTCGTCTCGTTCCAATAGGCTCCAACTTCACACCTAGATATCCCTTTCCGCCTCCATAGCTGGGCCACGGTGCGTCTGGAACTCGCACCTCTGTCAAGCTTCGTTGTCACGTGACTTCGGAAATAGAAAGGCGAGTGCTGCGGAGCTTTCATGCACACACACACTGCCGACTGCTGTATGAGGCATGATCCACCTTCTTGCGTACGAAACAGACAGGTAGGAAATGAGTTTTGACGTGCTATCCATCTATCTGATCCGATCACGTCTTTGCTGCCAGCGCGCGGCCCTGTCAATTGTCCTAGTAATAATCCGCAGTAGCAGCGGAAATGTGACCCCCGGGACTCCTTATTGGGATGCCGGCCGTTTTGCTTTCGATCTGCACACATTACACACACACTTGGGTTAAACCATCAGGCCAATGATTCTTACTTTGCATTCTCGACGCCATCTGGAGAAACCAAGAGACAGGAGAACCGGTTTACAGCACAATTAAGCCGTGCCGGTGGGTCAAGAGGGTAATCATGCTTTCCCGCATATATCATCAGATTCCACAGGAACTCTGTTTGTTCCCGGTGGCAGCGGCATCGATGACTCGGACACAACTGGACTGTTGTGGGATGCGGAGGAGCTGAGAAGAGAGGGGAACACTCTGGCGACCATTAACTGGACACCTATTGGTGGATCGATCGAATGTGGGTTTCAGAGCGTGGGTGTGTATGAGCTGTTACATATGAGCGGGACCGCTCAAAGGGTAAGTGGAATCAAATCCACTGGTGGAGACGATGTTCTTTTCCCTCCCTTTTTAAAAAAAAGAAACGCACACACACACACACACACACACATCTTTGGACAGGAGTTTCTCGTTTACTCCCCCAGATGGATCAGTGTGTAAATGGGATTTGGGCATGTTCGGGTCAAGTCAGCCTGTGGTAAGACCGCTTTTTGATAGTTATAATCCGACTCCTCCGTTTCGATGCGTCTGAATATATATAGCTCACTCGAAATAACCAAAAGGACAAAGTCTTGGCCAGGTACAACTCTGGTGATCTGCTTCGCTTTCGAAATGCTCGCCTCGAAGTAGATCCAAGCACAGAATCCATTTTGGATCTCGTTATTGTCTGTTTCGAACTGGAACCTTATCTGGGAATTGCATAGCATGTCGTCTATTTTCTATATGTGCTTCAATTGTGTATGTATCGTAGCCCAAGTACCGCTCCATATCCCACCACTGTTAATGTACCATCGAGTGAAAATATCATGATGCACAAGAAATGGTGGAGATTCTGCACAGGTGAGATCACAGAGTACCTGACTCCGCCTTGTCATCATCTAGACGCTCAATAGTACCGACATTGAACGAACCCTCGCCCAAAAACGTTTCCTTCGCGGGGAACAACAACGATACAATGGTATAAGTAACTAAGGCCACGACGAACTAACAAACGGTTAAACATCGCTTACCAATTTAGCAAGACGACTTACCCCGAAGATCCAAGCAATGTCGAACAAATAGATAGCTTTGCCAATCTTTATAGAGGCATTGATCGAGTTGATTAAACCGGGCATGAGTGGTGCAATAGAAAGTAATATGGCCAAAACCGCCCGCCAATTCTGGAGAAGAATGATGAGATAAAAGTAGCTGCATGCAGACATGGATGTAAAGTTACAAAACCATAGGTATAATGGTATCTGCCATGAGGATCGTACATTGCTGGAACGTCAACGCGACTGTGGTGCACCAACCAATAATCAGCGACCATAATTCCTGCAAATGGACCTAGGAACACGGTATATCCATTCATGAAGGACAAGAATCCATGCACACTATGAGAAATGTCATCTTTGAAAAGTTGAAGCATAGTGGACAGAAGTGAATATACCTAGCCAAGATCTCCCAAGGACAAAGAGCCCATCCACCAAGGAAAGCACAGATGACCTGGCCTCGTCTGAGATTGATGAATCGAGGGAATAAAACTGTCAAGTCGTTTGCAGCAGAAAGCGAATTAGCAGAGATGTTAGCGCCAATAGTTGTCAACACGAAGGCAAACGATGCGAAGAAAGCTGCTGGTCGATTTGACCATTGATCGATGAGTAGCAGGGGATTCCATAGAACTTGGCCGTAGAGAACCATGCCTGCACTAGTAACTGCAATACCGATGAAGCCGCATATTGTAAAAGCGACAGGAATAATGATGAGTTGAATATATTGGCTACGAAATGGTCAAACATTGCATAATGGTCTGATAATGAGAGGCTCACGCTCGCTCATTTTTGGCATATCTCTGGAGCAGACATTAATACACATCCAATACATAAATAAGCACAGTACACTTACCGTAAAATCAGGAATGTTTACGGACAGCGTAGCATAGGACCCAAGAGCACTGTTCATAGCACTAAGCCACTGCCAAGAAAAGGCAGGACCCGTAAGGGTTGAACGCTGTCCAAAAAGACCTTCTGAAGCTGGAACTTTGACAAAAGCCCAGATAAGCATCGCAAACCAACATGGAGGCACGATAAGAGCTTTTGCAATAAAGAACCATCGTATTCGTTGGGGAGACACCAGCATAAATGGAAATTGAATGACCCAGTATAAGAGATAACACACAAGTCCTGTGGATGACTCGGATGTTTAGGTAGCCTTATAAAACGAAATATTGACCCTGACCCAGAGAAGTAATGTTGGAACTCGTGGGAAGATGGTTAGGAACACGATGATATATCGAGGGCCATATCGCTTTCAACATCTGTTATGTAAAATGGGCGTGTGTTTGGTAAGAAACGCGACGATTGTAGGACTACCTGTTCGATACACTGTGATCCTATGCCATCAATCAATCAGTGATCGCTGTTAGGCAAGAATGGAGATGAGTAAATGATTACCGGCAAAGGTCTGCACTCCGAACCAGAACATAGCTAAAACCAGCCTAGAGACCACACTGAAATAGCTGAACCAGAATCCGAAGGAAGATCGATTGAGGACCGGGAAAGGAATATGAAGTCGGGCGCCAACAGTCCCATTGAGTACCATTACGACTGAAATGATGGTATAGGCCACTGCAATCGCTGGAAGGGCCTGACGCCTGACGAGATCCGCCAGTCTTGTACAGTTCAGACTCGATGAATATAAGGTTAGCGTACCAAGTGAGGCCCACCGCAAGCATGGAGCTTGCAAGCTCGTACATGGGAACATTGAAAGCATCGCTCAGCCAGTACGCGACGTAGTTCCAAGACGACCAAGTTCTGAGTTTCTGGGGAACAGGATCCATGTCCTTGTTACTCCAGTTGCTGGAAGGAGCAAACGTGGCAGGCTCTGTTTCCAAAGCCCAAGCAGAAGGTTTGGTGTACGCCAGAATCTCAGACCTGGCCATCTTGCAGGAAGAAAGTTGCACCAGAGAAAAAGAGAAGGATTTCGTCCGCTTCTCCGTGTTAGAATAACGAGTTGGTAAGACTACCAAGACGACGTTAGTGATGCTACTATGCGAGACGTGAACGATAAGATGACCAACCTCAGTTGTTGAGACGCGATAAGCCTCGGACTGAGGTGTCGAGGTGAAAAAAACCCTCGTATTTCTATTCTACTGCTGCCCCACTATCCCGGGTTGCCTTCCTCCGCTCTGCTCCTGCTTCCCCCGATTTCTCTTTGTCGACCTTCACTTTCCAAATCCAGTGCCGCAACCACCCTGCCGCCATCCTTTGACGATCCCATCGAGCTCCTGCCTCGGCTCTCTCCCGATTACCCATATGGTGTTCTCTATTCCAACCGTGACACTCCGCATCTTATTACTAGTAGTGGGAGTCTCTGCGTGGCAAAGATAACACTCCACTGCAGATGACGCCATCAGCAAATCGGTTTAACTGATTATATAGTATGCATAAGACCATACTTATAATATAATAGAAACCCTGAGCTTCCAAGCATGTCAGAGCGCAAGGCATGTAAAGCCCGCAATATAAAGAATGCCTCGGACGTCCGAGGGTGATACATAAATAACCAGAGACTTGCCTCGGGTGTCTGAGCATCAGAAAGACTCTTTCTGAGATCCATAGACTTTCAGATAAGAGCAACATTCGGATGCTTAAATGTTCAGCAATTGAACTGTATCAGCGCCACGGGAACCATGGACGTGACCTGCTCCAGCTTCTAAACTCTCGCCATCCCAGAGGACAATCCATTTTGGATCTCGTTATTATGATTTCCATGTACAATGAGAAAGGGTCGGAGATTCGTTGACGGTTTCTTTCTTATCATCGTTCTTTTCAGCTTGAACTTTATACCGGGGCATCGTACAGCATGGTGTCTAGTATATACTGATCCTTTCGACTATATGCGTACCATAACCTACCCGTTCTAGTGTTGCGGCACCGTCTGGTGAAAATATTCCAGTATTTAAAGAAACAGCGGAGATCATGTACGAGGAAGATCACGGAGTAGTTTCTGTTTTTCCCTTGTCATCATCCAGGCTTTCAATAGTGCTATCATTGAACGAAGCCTCATCCAAGAACGTCTCCTTCGCGGGGAATAACAACGACGCAGTGGTATAAGTAACTAGGGATACAATGAACTAACAAATGGTTAAACGACGCTTATCAATTCAGCAGCGCACAATAACGACTTACCCCAAAGGTCCAAGCAATGTCGAACAAATAGATAGCTTTGCCAATCTTTATAGAGGCATTGATCGAGTTGATTAAACCGGGCATGAGTGGCGGAACGGAAAGTAATATGGCCAAAACCGCGCGCCAATTCTGGAGAAGAATGATGAGATAAAAGCAGCTGAATGCAGACATGGATGTGAACTTACAAAACCGTAGGTATAACGGTATCTGCCATGAGGATCGTACATTGCTGGAACGTCAACGCGACCACGGTGTACCAACCAATAATCAGCGACCATAATTCCTGCAAATGGACCTAGGAACACGGTATATCCATTCATGAAGGACAAGAATCCATGCACACTACCGAAAAATGTCATCATCGGGATGTTCAATCGCACTGAGCAGAAGTGAATATACCTAGCCAAGATCTCCCAAGGACAAAGAGCCCAGCCACCAAGGAAGGCGCAGATGACCTGGCCTCGTCTGAGATTGATGAATCGAGGGAATAAAACTGTCAAGTCATTTGCAGCAGAAAGTGAATTAGCAGAAATATTCGCGCCAATGGTTGTCAACATGAAGGCAAATGATGCGAAGAAAGCTGCTGGTCGATTTGACCATTGATCGATGAGTAGCAGGGGATTCCATAGAACTTGGCCGTAGAGAACCATGCCTGCACTAGTAACTGCAATACCGATGAAGCCGCATATTGTAAAAGCGACAGGAATAATGATGAGTTGAATATATTGGCTACGAAATGGTCAAACATTGCATAATAGTCTGATAAAGAGAGGCTCACGCTCGCTCATTTTTGGCGTATCTCTAAACCAGACATTAAATTAATGCGCATCCAACACATGTCTAAGCGGGGGAGGCTTACCGTGAAATCGGGAATGTTTACGGACACTGTAGCATAGATACCAAGAGCACTGTTCAAAGCACTAAGCCATTGCCATGAAAAGGCAGGACCCGTGAGGGTTGAATGCTGGTTGAAAAGACCTTCTGAAGCTGGAACTTTGACAAAAGCCCAGATAAGCATCGCAAACCAACATGGAGGCACGATAAGAGCTTTTGCAATAAAGAACCATCGTATTCGTTGGGGAGACACCAGCATAAATGGAAATTGAATGACCCAGTATAGGAGATAACACACAAGTCCTGTTGGATGAGGTTAGGAAGCATTGTAACATAAATATCGAACGCAGACCCAGTGAAGTAATGTTGGAGCTCGCGGGAAGATGGTTAGGAATACGCTGATGTATCGAAGGCCATATTGCTTTCAACATCTGTTATAGGAGATGAGGTGAGATTGGTGAGAGGCTTGAAGTGTATAGGCCTACCTGTTCAATACATTGTGATCCTATACAATCAAATTAGTCAATTAACCGATCGATCAGCGACCATTCAAGCAAGACGGAGACGAGCAGCGATTACCGGTGAAAGTTAAGATTCCGAACCAGAACATGGCCAAAACCAATCTGGAAACCACACTGAAGTAACTGAACCAGAATCCGAAGGAAGATCGATTGAGGATTGGAAAAGGAATGTGGAGTCGGGCACCAACGGTTCCATTAAGTACCATCACGATTGCAATGACGATATGAGCTAGTGCAATCGCTGGGATAGCCTGACGCCTGATAAAACGCGTCAGCCTTGTGCGGCTAAGATAAGATCATCGTACCAACTGAGGCCCACCGCAAGCATAGAGCTCGCAAGCTCATACACGGGAACATTGAAAGCATCGCTCAGCCAGTACGCGACATAGTTCCAAGACGACCAAGTTCTGAGTTTCGGCGGAACAGGATCCACGTCCTTGTTACTCCAGTTACTGGAAGGAGCAAACGTGGAAGCGTCTGGTTCCAAAGCCCAAGCAGAAGGTTTGATGTACTCCAGAACCTCAGACTTGACCATCTGGAGGGAAGAAGGCAGTCGTGTTGAAGAAGAGAAGGATTTCTCTGCAACTTGAAAGTTTGCGGTGTCACCGTGCCACACCGCGGTGGCGTGGCGAAGATAAGAACCGCCACAGATAACGCGGCCCGAAACACCCGCTTTAGAATAAAGGCTGGTGCCGAGCGCACTAGATTCCCGGAAAGTGTTTATCCGAACGGAGAACGGTTGCAGAGTTTTTAGTGAGTTTTGTTCAAAAGAGGTCAGAGTCGGGTCACGTCGTGGGAACAAACTCGGACTTACAACAGCGGCGATCATCGCTCAGCGCAAAGGATCGCGATCATGTTCGAACATCGATGAATGGTGGCTGGTGACAGGCAGTGACATCATCCGACACTCATCCTCAAGTTGAAGATGGTA
>QGOD01002484.1:111085-122857 GCA_003313065.1 Sarcodon sp. MG97 | reverse complement strand
CTTCAGGTTGGAGATGGTATGCTCCACAACAACGACTCCCCCTCGACTACTACTACCCTCTCCGCAGACTTGCCCTTGTTCCTCTCTCGAGTATTTGCAGTCCACCTCGTCTCAAATGTCTTTGGTAAATTTGTCCATCCTCATGCCGCCAGCTGCACCGTTAACTTCTCTCTCAGATCTTGTCGGATCGCAGTGCTTCACATATTGAGGGTCATAGCGCCGTCGCCCACCTGCCCCTCACTAATATCTCCCTTCATTCACCATCGGCCATCCTCGGTACCCCACTCGACCCTACATCCCGTTTCGAATACCCCTTTCCTACTCCTGAGTTGCCTAATGATAACGCTTTATCCTTCTTCGATATCGCTCATCGACCAGCGAGCACCTCCATTCAATCCACATCCTTACCACCACCACGAACTCAGCTCTCCCAACCATCAAAATCCACATCCTATCTTCATCCTAGACATATCCCACAAGAGCCTCCAGTACCCCCATCCTTGGCAAAGAAACGCCGCCACTTTGATCTCCACATTCCTTTAAGATGTAATGCTTTTCACGATGTTATCAAAGGCAAATCAAATCGGGAAGGGAAGACCGAGAGTAACACGCCTGTCAAGAAGTGAGAGCTACATCCCGTCAACTATTTTGGTAGACTTCATCATGAGTAGTGTCTCTGGGAGATGATTACTCAGCCTACACATGTGTACTTGTCGTCATTTGTCGTCTCTTTATTTTCGCTATTCCATTCGCATTCGTACCTCGCATGTCTTGCTTGCATTTATGAACTACCACAAACCATAGCTCATTTAGTACACACTTGAACCGGAATTTTTTTCTGTGTACTACACTCGGACGCTAATTTATTGCATGGCAAGTTGGTCACTCATGTACTAATCTGCTACATATTTGCGCCCGTGCTCCGACCCCATATTGCACTATCTGCAACGAACAGTCAATTTGACATCGGCGATCTAATATTTTTGTAGAAGAGATCTTTCTTTTCTCAGACAATGGGCAAGATCACGTATGTAAATTGTGATACAGAACACTATTATCTCTAGGACAATGACAACACTATCGAAGTGTTGAATAGGTAACATGGCTACCTGACAGGATATGGTAAGATATGTACGAAACAACACTGAGCGAACAGACAGCAAAACTCGATGGTTACCACTTCTATGGCTACCACCTTTAGCATGGACCATGTGATTCGAGTAGACAATGCCCGGTGTGTCAACACAACGGATGTCGACCCTTGTTGGACAAAAAAGAGC
Organism: Sarcodon sp. MG97; assembly: GCA_003313065.1. Lineage (NCBI taxonomy): Eukaryota > Fungi > Basidiomycota > Agaricomycetes > Thelephorales > Thelephoraceae > Sarcodon > Sarcodon sp. MG97. The sequence goes on along the minus strand of QGOD01002484.1, from coordinate 121,577 downwards.
GGATAAACACTAGACAAAAGGCTAGCCTCATGTCGTAATTTGGTATAAGACGAGACCATCACTGACGGGACGGTATCAAACGTGGTGTTCTCTGGAGAGGCGGCGCTTAAAGTGACGGGAAACGAGCTTCTGGCGTCTCATCTGGTCATTTGAACGGGCGCGAGGTTTGCTACAATCATGATGATACATTAATAGCATAGATCCTGAATGTGCAAAATACTAACTTTGACGGTGACGGATGTCTGTGCAAATGGGAAGTACTGGGTTCATCATCATCGCACGGGACATCGGAGGGATCTGCAATCAGTGAAGTAATACTACAGGCGCAAAATTGAGCGATCATGATCCTTGAAGTAATTAAAACAGACCTTGTCGGCGAATGATGTTTGGGTGGGTGATGTTTGTGCGAAGACGAGGAATCATCGTCATCCGAGTCACACGGGATATCGGAGGGGTCTACGATCTGTGAAGGAATACTACAAGTGCAAGCTTCAGCGGCGAAGATCCTAGTCTATAGATAAAACGAACCTTGTTGGCGAGGGATGACTGTGCGAAGATGAAGAATTATCGTCATCTGGGTCGCAGGGGATATCGGAGGGATCGGCGACCGGCGTGGTAGTGGTCCTAACTGAGGGAACTGGCTTTGGAGCGTCAGCGGCCGGTGAACTGGGTAGGCTGCTACTTGAGGGCATTGAAGAGGACACATGGAATGAAGATGACGAAGGAAGGACTACAAGCGCTGGACCAGAAGACGAAGGCGAGGAACTACCGCTATCAACGAAGATATCATTCTGAGCCCCATCTAAAAAGTGGTATAAACTGTGGAGAAAGGTTAGAGGTTGGTTAATCGAATACAAACAATAGATGACGTACTCGTTATAGTAAGGTGGACTATATTGTCCTTCGAACATCTATGTGAATAGTCAGCAGTCTGGAATACAAGAGAGGAGATATGGTCCACATTATTTCGTTCCTTCTGGAACCAATAAAGAGGCTGTTTGGGTCCGGTGGTACAGTTGCTAAGGTCAGCAGCCTTACCAATTTCGGGCTCAGCGCCGCATCTGAAACAACACTTATGTTAGGGATCATAAAAACCGTATTAAACATGTCTCAAACCTTCGAGGAACCTTCGCGGCCCCAATAGGCTTTGTACCAGTTGCTCCGGTAACCTCACATCGGAAACCGTTCATGTACACTGTAGGGAAACGTAAATATGATATTCATGCACTGGGAACAGCAGCTAACTTTGTTCAGATCCACTATCGACCTGATGAACAAGGTGGTGAGCGCTAGAGTTATCAGTGACTCTTATGTACGCACAGAATGGATCCAGAACCAAGCACAAATACATCCGCCAGGGGGACATTTCGGCATATCTGCAGGGACTTGAAATTCGGTACTGACGGACCATACGCAAGTCTGGTTCACACTAAAGACAGCAAAGTCCTCGGGCTGTACGGAATTTACGTCGGAATTGTACGTGATAGCTAGAGCACAACCTTTCACATCGCTGAGACCCTGTTACGAAAGATCAGGGTTATGTAGATATATATATATAAAAAACAGGACTCACCACAGCTGCAAAAAATAAAGCCCCAAATATTAGTAGACAAAGAAAGAAATTGGAGGAAAAGGTACGTGCTCTAAAAGTGATGAGTGAGAACAAGTACATGAGGCATGAGAGGGATGAAAACATACGTGGAATGCAGAGAGTGGAGAATTGGGGCAAGGATAATCTCCCTGGCGGATATCAGTGGTGCTGATAGGAAAAAGTTAGTTTTGATCGTGCAAGGGCAAATAAACGATAACATACCCCTCAGAGCTTGCCCAAAACTTTGTCGCTCCCTTGTTACATGCGAGTTGCGACACTGCGGCACCACCGGCGGGCAATTCAAAGAAATCGCCATCGTGAGGAGGATGATCGAGATGACCATGCTAATAACACCAGGCTTACGATTGCAGTAGAATGCGTTGGAACTCTGATACGTACAAACCACCATTCCTGAAAGGTCATATCCATGAGAGGAACCATAGGTCTGTTGTCATACGGATATGATTGTGCGGTGACATTGAATCCCCACATGGAGGGGTCATAAAATGCTACGAAGACATACAGCGTCAGTCACATCCGCACTAACCTCAAAGAATAGATACTAACCGATGTGAGCAGTTGCCTTAGCCGCTAAGAAGACTGGGCCCAAAGAGATAGAGAGTGACTTCCACATCATAAAAAAGAGAGACGGGATAGAACGAATGTGGTACAACGGGCGCGCAGAACGTCTCAGACGGTGCTCAAAACAGTACAAAAGCAGGAAATCGTAGAGAGGGAAACCAACTGAGGGTCGTTGAATATATATATCTCGGTGGGAGCCGAAGCATCCCAAAGAAGAAGAATTCAATCGGGTAACAGGAGTAACGTCACTGGTAACGAGGCACCAACTGTGATGGAATGGTGACGTCTGTTCAATTAGGGTCACTCTCCGGGCAGGCTATGCACAATGCAGTACACATGCTAATGGGCGGCTTTACTTTATCCACTACTTCTCTCTTCCCGCTATGACTGCGCTCGCTGAGAAAGCTGGCAAAAAGCTCTTTGAGAAACATATCCAACAGTATGCTCCCGCTGATCCTTTGTACGAGAACTACACGGATCACAAAGGAAGACAAAAACGTCGAAAGGTACGTCGTTTCACCGCACCCATCAATCATTGCCGATTAATCAAATACATATTGATCTATGCGTATCGATAGAGACTTGTGCCTCCGGGATTGTCAAAACGCGATGAAAATATTCTAAAGTCTGTTAACAAGCGTGCTCACTATCTCGACAAAGGTCTCAACCTTTGCGGATTCCGTGTTGGCTGGACCTTTTTCATTGGCGAGTCTCATCAAAACTTGATAAGAATTGTCAGATTGTTAATCATGCCCCCTAATTAGGAGCTATACCAGGCGCCGGAGACGTAGTTAATATCTGGTTGAACTATACTCTCGTAGTCCGGAAAGCGAGACAGGCCGAGTGAGTTTGCGTCGTCATGATACGTTCCTCTGAGAATCAATTGGTTCATTTCACAGCTTACCGGATTGGCTCGTAACACGTATGATTGTCAACAACGCCATAGCCGCTGTCATCGGCCTAGTTCCTTTTGTGGGAGATGTATGCATGGCTGTATTCAAGACGAATTATAGAAATGCTGCTCTGCTCGAAGAGTATCTTCGCATTCGTGGTGAGGAACTTCTCAAAGTGGAAAGTGCTGCTCAGACCGAGGTGAAGAAAGTATCGGGTTCCGAGAAGCAGCCAAGTGAGACTCCGGCAGAATCTTCGACCAATAGCTCTACTCGCAAGAAGAGCTTCTTTCAACGTAAACCGAAGAAAGACGTTCAACATACACAAGGAAAGGTTCAAGAGAGCGAAGCAAATGAGGCAACTGGGAGTAGCAGTTAGCGTAAACCCACGGACGATGGATTCACAGGACTTTTTCTTGCATGGTAACGATCAGTAGTCTAGATTCACGAAAGACGTTCATTGTTATTTCATATCAATTCCAGTTCCAGTCAAGCCAGCCTTCGTCCCTTTGTATACAAAGACTGAAGGGAAGTAGTTACCGATCCCATGCTTCTGAATAACCGTCGTGCAGTTAGTGTTTTGGAAACGCGCCCATATCCCGTTGCGAGCGGCGTCTCGCACACGGGGCAATGATTCTCTAATTCAATCGATCGCTCGAGGCACCTTATTACACACGAAATTGAGGGCTCGAATATGACAACAGAATGAGGAGTGCTTACGAGGCACAAAACGCATGTCCACATTGGGTGGAGACACAATGTTGCGGGATCTCCAAACAAAGTGGACATGTATATGCCTGCCGCGGTGACCTTGTCGGTGGTGCAGAGTCAACTGTTGAATTAGAGCCTATAGTTGGGCGAGGATGATATGTTAATGTTGACTCGTCGTCATCAAAATAGTCGTCGTCTGTGTCATAATCTATGTCTGTTTCTGGGTCATAACTTGTGAACTCCCCTCGTCGACAAGCATCTTCGAATGCATCTTCAGGGAACGGGCAAGAACTGAAGACGTCCTGCCAGTCCTCAACATCGTCTATATTGTTGTTGTCAGAGATGCTGTCAGTATCACTCCCATTGTCATTGTCGCAATGGGCAGACGAGAAGTCGAAATGCTGAGAGAAGCGATCAGGATATGGGGGAGTTGCGTGAAAGCCGCAAGAAAAGCCTCACCATTTGTAAACCCTCAGGGCTTAGAAAGTCTACGCTACATTCTGAGCAATAATAATGAGCAGACTGTTTCCAGTGCTTTGTTACATTGCGTCAGTTCATTCAATGTCAAGATGAGATGGGGTAGGGACCCACGTTGTAAAGCTCTGTCCTGTTTGAAAAACGGCGAGTGCACTTGTTGCACAAAGGGTGCCTCTTCGATGCTTGGATATGATTGGCAAGATCATCTTCTTTAGGGAAATACATGTCGCACAGCGAGCAGTAGGATGGTCCCCGTCGAGAGCACATGGCGGAAATGAATCAGCAGAGGGTAAGGAGGTATGTGATTTCCCATAGGAAATGCCTAAATTTATGCAAAAAAGGACTTCGGGTGTCTCTGATAGTTGCACAAATTACCGAGACATGCATTGGCATACTCAGAGTAGGTTTCGGATGGCGTTGCGTTTGTGAGAAACATGGATTTCCATATATGGGCATTGATGCTCACTGCCACAACTTGGACTGGAAACAATTCATAGGCCACAGCGAGGCGTCTTTTCATTATCTCTGGCCTACATATAAAGCCTCTTGCTATCCATCATGGAGTGCCTTTTGCCTTCTGCAGTGTCGAGGGTTTACGCGCTTGATTCGGACCCACACTAGAGGTGGACCTGCCGGAAATCATGTTTTCTTCGTTCTTCATTGTCATTATCGGCCTTCTTGCCTGCGTAGACGGTCACATTGGTCGGTACACGCTATTATGCGCGTGAATAGCCGATTGTTAATCTTACTTTGCAGCGATATGGCATCCTAGCATGTTCGGATTCAATGTCACAGCAAGTACTTTCCCATACGACAACCGACCAGTTGCGCCACTAGCAGGTTACACTTTCAATCAATGGTGGTTTCACGGTCATCTAGGTTACCCACCTCATCCTGGAGATTTCTTTGAGCTCCCTGCTGGTCAGACAGCCACTGCTGAGCTCGCCTGCAATAAAGGTGCTACATCGTATTATGCTTCTTCTGAGGGAGGAGATATCAGACAAGGAAACAACCCTTGCCCAGATTCACCGATATCTGCATTTCATAGTGTGTCCACAATCTGAGTTTCTTTATTTCTTTGAGTGCTTATATCAGCTTTCCAGCGACTGTTCGTATCAACTTTGTTCTTTTTCTGACTGCGGCTTTTTTGACAATGTGCCTTCAGGGACCCAACGACCTCAAGGGATGTGCATTAGCCATCGCTTACAAGTCGGATGTTAATCAGGTCAAACCGGCAGATTTTGCCGTATTCAGCGTGAACCATGCTTGTGTTTGGACAAGATACACTGATTTTCCAGTACCCGCCAGAATGCCGCAATGCCCGTCCGGCGGTTGTCTCTGTGCTTGGTTCTGGATCCATTCCCCAGATAGTGGCAGCGAGCAGAGTGAGTTGAATCATTTTCTGATCATTGAATCTGTTTTTGACAATTCAAATAATAGATTACATGAACGGATTCAGATGCACCGTAACGGGGTCAACTTCGAATTCCCCTGTTGCGCCAGCTCAAGTACCTCGACGTTGTGGTGCTGATCCTTCAAACCGAGTACCAAGTCCCACACCTGGTAACTGTACTTATGGTGCCAAGCAACCATTATACTGGTACCAGAAAGAGCGAAACAATGTGAGATTTTCCTTTGCTCATTATATTTCGCAGCAAACGCTGGAGATGTTGTAGATGTTTGAAGGGACGTATTCTCCGCCTTTTTATAACGAACTCTACAATTTTCAAGACGGGGCCCAGAACGACATATTCGTTGATTCTTATACCTCTATCCCGCCACCAAGTGTTAGTCAGACAATCATACCTACGCCGATATCCAATCCTGCTGCTGCCGGTGCAGATGCTGCTACGCCCACGCCCTCTACGTCTGTGACTAGCTTACCTGCGCAGAATTTCGGTATTTGGTTGGTTTCTACATGATCACTTCATAGGTAACATTCTGAATTTTCCTGTTCAGTAAATCTCCGTCCTTCAACAATGACCAGAAGAGACATGCTTCGTTTTCTAGTCTGTTGAGGCGCAAGAAAAGGACGAGCTTTAGCCTTTGGCATATGTTCTAGAGGGTTTGTTTCTGGCTTCGATTCAATGGGTCGGAACTATGGCATTATCGTCCATTAATTCATAACATGCAACTTTGTAAGTAGTACTGGTGCTCGGGGTGACTGGGTTGCCCTATTTAGTTCTTTGATAATCCCCGTGGGTTGCTAAGATGAAGGAATACCTCAATAATGGTCATATTTTTTAATGGAACTGGTTATGCCATGGCCGCTCTCGGCATGTCTACTTGTGCCACGATGGAATTGGATTTGTCCTTTTTGTTTGTGTTCGAGCCATCCAGATGTACGTATGACCTTCTCTCGTACGCTTTTCGATTATTAGAACTGCTGTTCCACATACCAATCAATCTAGAACTGCTCTGACATGAAAACCTGTTGAATCCCCCAATGAAAGGATTTTAGCGACTAGCACTACATAATTATCATTTCAGATATAGGACAATCCACCCCGGGCTTTCACTGGAAAGCTTCTAGAATATGTTTGGCGACATTGATCCAAAGTTAGTGCTCTATCGCAATCAATAAGTTACGAACTGTAAAGATCTATATAATGCTGCATATATGAGTATGAAATAATTGTGTTTTGACAAACAACAGAATTCGACCTCGTCAATACCGGACATTCGAAAAGTCTAGAATCACGACTCGTCCACTTTCAGATCCTAAAACAATTTTTTCCCTATAAGAATTACTTCTATACCTCAGATCCGGCGGTACCCAAAAAACATGTCTCTCCCGCTCGTCTAGAATCCACTCACCCCCCTGGTGGTAAAGATGGGGATACGGGGGTACAGATTGTCGATAAAGGGATAGGGATTGTTGTGTACAGTGCATGGGGATAAATTCTATTGGGAGCGATAAGTTCTCCTTGTCATTGTCGGACGAAAACTGGATGGGGGACAGTATGTATCTCATCACCGAGTTATCGCTCTCTAAGACGACGCTGGTTCCATCAACATCAAATGCAACCTTTTCGATGGATGCATCAACCCCCATGGAAGCAACAAGTTTTCCTGTCGCTACCTCCCACAATTCGAGGAGCGTGGAAGGTCCATCTTGCCGTGGGTAGGGTTGTTCGAGAGATACTAGTCGAGTACCATTTGGAGAGATCCCGAGGCTAATGTGGTGATAGGGAACATCGCGTGAGGTTTTTTCGAAAGTCGACATGAGATTATAAGTACGAGTATCCCAGATTCGTATCGTCTGATCGTCTGTTGCAGACACAACAAGTGTCGAATCTGGTGAGAACATCACCAGATCAACAAAATCTGGATGACAGAATGTATGCAAGCACAGGCCTGTGGTTGGATCCCACAGTTTGACGGTCTCATCCCAGGACACCGAGGCTATAAACTGCCCGTTTCCCGAGAAAAAAATGTTAGACACATGACGGTGTTGACTGTCTAGCGTGTCCTGGTCTGAGTTTGGGCCGCCACTCTGCCAAATTGTCACGGCATCTAAGCCGGTCACAGACGCAACGAGAGTCCCATCAGATGAGATCGCAGTTCTGTCACCCCGGTATTTTAACATCGACGACACATTGTTGTGTTTGGTTGGATCAGTCTCGCTGCGACGTCTCTCGATTTGAAGTGACTCGAATCCGGACCAAGCCTTTCGGAAGCAACGCTTTAACCAGTGTTTGGAGCTCAGAGACCCGACCGTCGGTGTATTGATCTTTTCGGTGAGATCGTGAATTACAAATGTCGACTGATTGGTTGCGTACATGAGCCTGTCTTGGTCCAAAAATTGAATCAACGTGACAGAGCCGTCTGTCGAAATCCTTCGGAGAACATCGCCAGTCTGCGCATTGAAAATTTTCACTTCATCTTTGGAACCAGAAGCGATCAACGACGAATCAGGTGAACAGACAGCTACCTGCCCGGAAAAGGTCTTCACACATCTCATCCCGATAACGACCCATACCTTCACCGTTCCGTCATCAGATGCCGATATGACTCCAAGTTTGTCCTTTGTACCTGACCAGCAAACGCTTTTTACCACATCCGAATGGCCCTCCAAAACGCATTTGCAATCTCGCGAAGATACGTTCCAAATTCGAACAGTGCGGTCCTCTGAGCAAGATGCAATCATGGACCCACATGGCGAGAATGCAACCGATCTTACGTAACTGGCATGCCCCTTCAAACTACAAATAAGGACACCAGTTTGTAAATCCCATACATTGATTATGCCAATGCCATGTCCGGCCGCAAGGAGTGTGTCGTTAGGTGAGAATCCAAGGGTCCAAGAAAATCCAGCAATCTCAGGCCCGGTTAATGTAGCTCGACGGTGGCCAGCCAAAGTCTCAAAAATTTCCACAAAACTGTCTTCGCCGACTGCAATCAAGGCACCATTATAGGAGAATGCTATAGAAACCACAGCGCTCCCTGGTCGCGCCTGTATTATTCGCATAGACGCATCCCACGAGTCATCAACTGCATTCAGCGTCTTCACCTCCGTCGATATTTGGTCCTGATATATCCTCCGAATGAGAGAGGATCTTGGACACCAAGGCAACGCTGAATAGTATATATGGCAGGCGGAAGCTTGAATGACGTCGAAGAACCGCAGGATAAATCGTTCAGCATCTTTTATGATCTTCAATAGATTTGTGTCGGGAGAGCCGACCTGGGAATGAATGCATATAAGAAAAATTAGTGACAACAACATGTTCAGACTTACGTCAGCCAACCAGCCTCTCACATCTCGAAGAGAATGAACTGCACAACGAATATCCCCCGCGATGCTCAGCACCTCAAGCCAAGATAACAGGTGATGCTCGAAAAAAACTTCCAGCAGATCAACAACATGTCCAACATTGTTACCATCCCTAGAAGCAAACCAAAGATGTTTGGCCCACGATCTACACGCATACTCCAACCAGCTACCAATATACTTCTCTCGACGTGCATCAAGATCATCAATGTCTTTGTTCATAGCGTATGGGGGGAAGTCACATATGTTCTTCTTCAACGATATGTTCATCAATCTAAGACAGCGCACCCCAAGGTTCATGTGTAAGACGGAAGGCTCAACGAAGAACTTCCTGTCCGTGCATCGCCTCGAATTGGTGAGGAAATCGGCAAACGATTTGTGGCATACACGGAGAGGCTCCGAATCTGAATCTGGAACAATAAGGACCGAATGAATTGAACGTATCGTGTTCCTGACTGTCCCCATTTGTATGTCCAGTATCTTCGCTAGGTCCGCGCACGATAGGGGATGGAATATCAATACGATAGACCCAACAACAAGTCGCAACAGGTCAAAGAACTTTGTATTCCGGATGTCAACGCCCGCAAAACTTCGGGAGAACACTCGCTGATACGTTCCGTCTATTCCAAAAATCCCTTCGTGGATAGTGGAGTCTGGTTCCCTGATGATGACCTTCAGCTGTTCTTGGGGTTCAAGATAAGGATCTCCAATGAGTCTGGTAGTGATAGATGCCACAATGAAAAGTCCAGAACATCGCTTAACTAAAGCTGCGATATCGTCGTCTGTAGGCCACGAAGCGGTCAAGTTACAACTGCTCCTCTCGGTGGCAATTTCAGATAGACGGATCCGGAGATAAAGCTCGATGACATGATCCACGGATGGTTGATTGACATTGTGTAGCACGAAAACTTCTGTGTGTGGTCTTAATAATGGAAGGCGAAATCCGGATCGAATTGGCAGTTCAGGCCTGCCAGTAATGAAGAATTTGACAAAAGGTATCGCATCGATGTGTCGGGCCAATAGCGAGAGAATCGCAGAAGCTGGCTCGTTGTCCTCACACTCGTCTAGAGCATCAATGACAATGGTCGTAGATAACTTGGTAGATTTCAATGGTCGTATAAGGAGATCCTCGAGCTGGATGGCCAACGATTGATCTGCTGCGTCTGGGTTTGAGTTCATAACTTTCACAAGGGCATCTAGGAATTGCGGGTGTTGCTTTGCGAGGCTGAATGCAAGAGTTGGAAATATTAGGTGAATGTCACGCCTGTCAGGGGAGTCGTGAGAGCAAAAGAAACTAGCTCCAAGTCGACCCTTTGCGGATAGCAGTTCTGCGAATGTCTGGGCGATTGCTGATTTTCCGCTGCCCGCAAGCCCACTCAACCAATAAACGCGCTTGTCCGTATAAGTGACCTCCCACTTTTCGATGCGCGCCAATTCTGCTCTCCGCGTCCCAGGCAGACATCCCCG